>JAEIFT010000483.1:0-200358 GCA_018904225.1 Lordiphosa mommai | reverse complement strand
TCCCAATGAAGCATTGAAAAACCTAAGAAAAGGCACATAAAAGTTGATTTTTAGGCACTTCAATCGCCTCATAAAAGGTTCTTATTTTTTTAAGCGCCGTTTTTTCTCCGAATATGCTCAGACATAAGAGCTTTTTATGAGCCCGTGCTTAGAAAACACTGAATGTGCTCCAAAGCATTTTATTTTATTTTAACACCGCTTAAAGCTCAGCTCTTTTCAGACACATAGTTTTGAGCGCTCCTAACTTTGCCCAGCAAGCAATTTGGGCGATTTTTAATCTAAAAAAAATTATAAAAAAAAACAAAAAATAAAAAAAAAAATAAAAAAAATTTTTTTCTATGAAAACGGTCGCACTTTATGTGGAAGATTTCTGAGTCTAATCTGACTCTTATCTGACTCTGATATAAGTGCTTTCACCCTCCCAATGAAGCATTGAAAACCCTTATAAAGAGCTCATAAAAGTTACTTTTTTAGGTACTTGAATCACCTCCTGAAATGTTCTTTTCAGACGCTTATTGGAGTGCAGATTTATTTGCAATAAATAAGAGACTAAATCGAAATTATTTTTAATTTTTTATTAAAATATTTATATATGACCTAAAAACTAACAAAATGAGAAAAATATTGCACTAACTGAATAAATTTGTGAATTTTCTATCGTCTTGTTTATCGCATGAATCTGCACCCAGAGAAATCTACACAGAGAAAAAAATTGATATGAAATGGCAGTCATTTCCACATTTTTTCATATCAATTTCACTCCGATATGACGAAGATTAACTTGATATGATAAAAATATCAATGCGATCTTTTCCGTAAAACAAAAAAAAACATTGACTTGTCTGGGGATCGAGCTCAAAACCTTGCACTTAACACGAATGGAATGACGTCTCAAATCAGTCAACCAACACACACATTTGAAGCAAGACGTCTAATAAACTATTTATATTAAGAATGAAAAAATTGATATTTCTCAAAGATCATTTTAACCAGCAAAGATTAAATTGATCTTGAGCTTTTTTTTTCTCTGTGTAGCACGATTAGGCAAGACTGAAATCGGCTTCAATTTAGTTTTTTTCGTCTTGAATTTTCAAAAAGAAATCGGCTTAAATAGAGAAGACTTGTGCGCTCGATTTGAGTTTGGCAGCAAGAGGGATGAGGCGTTCAAAAATGAGAGCATTTCGTTCTCTCGCTCTCTGGCAACTTTGTTCTAAAATGCTTATATTCAAGAAGATCTATTCTTGAATTCGAGAATAAATCATGCTTGAAATGAAGCCGACTAAATTTAAAACCGGCAGAACGAGCTTCAAAATTCATGCTTAATTTCAGTTTTTTATTTTTTTGGATCCAAGAAGATTCTGTCTTGCCGAACTTCTGACACCAAATCTGCTTGATATCAAGCACGATCTGCTCGTTTTTCTCTGAGTGTGCATTCCGTTATTTTCAGCGCCGTGTTTACTCACTTATAACTTACATTAGTTCTGAATATGCTCAGATATAAGAGCTTTTTGAGCCAGGGCTTAGAAAGCACTGAATGTGCTCCGAAACGCTCCAATTTATGTGTTTACTCCAAAAACGCTCTTAAGCTTGGCTCTTTTCGGAAAAACTTTTTTGGGGCGCTCCTACTTGGGTTGGGGGGGGTGTTGGGGGGGGTTTGCCCCGAACACAGGCTTAACTAAAATATAATTGTATTGTGCCCCAAACTGGTGTAAACAACAAAAGGGATCCAAATTGGAAAAGGAAGCATTTCTTGATCAGGATCAACAGCGGAGTTCTGATATGTCTGTAAAAAATAAAACAAAAATAATTCCGCACCTCCCATGAGCGCTCTACCATCTGAGCTACATCCCCGTTGTGGCGGGGCAGCGGCCAATGCTTAGCTTGTGACTTTTGGTACACTTTTTGTTGTTGGTCATACAACTAGGTCGTTGCATAATAAAAATCATGCTTGAGGGGTTAATATATGCAATGAAATCCCTATTACAAGGCTCATTAGGCTGCTTATACATTTGAGTGCGCCTACACAGATTTGTATTCAAATCTTCAAGTAGTTCAGCCCAAGACTTCAATCCGTTTGGTTAGGCAAAATGTCAATGCTGGTGAGTGTTAACATTTAACTTCAATAAACCAGCCCTAACCAATCCTCAAAAACAGTTCCTTGCCCTTTTGCTGTTGGCTGGCTTTAGTCGAGCTGAATTGAAGTCCGATGATGACTCGCCACAACCCATTGATGGACGTTCCTTCTTTTTTATGGCACAAATCTTTCGACGTTGGCGTGAACGTTGGTTGGCCTTTAATAATCCTGGACCGCTTTATGCTGGTCCGGCTTATCCTTTAACTGGCTATTATAATTGTCCATCCTTTGGCTGCAATCCGGCGGCTATAGCACCGCAACCAGGATTTCCAGGATTTTATCCACCACCGGGTGGACTCTATCCCACTCCCTTACAGCAGCAGCAACAGCAGCAGGCGGCTCAGGGCAATAGCAATGTGTATATCTATCAAACAGATCAAAACTCGGCCACTTCTTCGGGCAACTCTCCACTTGGTTGGGGGGGCTTCTTGGGCGGTGGAGGATCTATACCGCCACCTTTGCCCGGTCCTCCGCCGCCTGGTTTGCCATTACCAAACACGGGAATGGCTCAAGCTGGTGCTGGCGGCTATGGACTTCCATTTGGCTAGGCCAATGTCTGGAATGGGATAAGTAGGAATGGAATGGAATGGAATGAAAAGGAAGCGGTGGCCTAAGCAAACAGCGCAGACAAAGTAAAAGAAAACAATACAATTTTAATTGAAAAGCGTAAAACACAAAAAAAAAAAAAAATCGAGTAAAGAGATACAAGAAAATGATGCTCCATTTGGTCTGGTGAAGTTTTAAATGCTCTTTCGAGTAGAGAAAATTAAATTTAGTAAATTTTTGAAACATTGAATTATGTTTAAATGAATTTAAAGAAAATTTTCGGTTTTCACTTTCGGCAAGTTTTTGCGGATTTGGTTTTAAAAAATAGTTCTGAAGTGCTGGTGGAATAAAAATTAAGTAGAAATAAGAAAGTTAAGGATCAATGAGCTTTATTATTGTGTTACCCTTGCAGATGAGTCTTTTAAAACCTTGTCACGATGTTTGTTAAAAGTCACGATGAAGGTAAGCATGAAGGAGCATCTCCGACCACATAAAGTATATATATTCTTGATCAGCATGACGAGCTGAGTTCATTTCCGTTTGTCCGTCTGTCCGTCCGTCCGTCTGTCCGTCTGTTTCTATGCTATCTCCTCCCTCAGTTTTGGAGCTATCTTGACCAAACTTTGCAAAAAGTCTTTAAATACAAATAGGCTGCACATTTGTCGGAATCGGCCGGATCGGATGACTATATCATATAGCTGCCATAGGAACAATCGGTCCAAAACTAGTTCTAGTGAGAAAAACTTTTTGTTTTCCATTGTATCGTCACCAATCGTGGTATATATTAGTTTTATATGCTTTCACATAATTCTGGAAAAATTTATCAAAATCGGATGACTATAGCATATAGCTGCCATATAAACGGTCTGTAAAAAAACTAGTTCTAGTGAGAAAAACTTTTTTGTTTTCTATCGTAGCGTCACCAATCTTGGTTTATATTAGTTTTATATGCTTTTACACAATTCCAAAAAAATTTATTAAAATCGGATGACTATAGCATAAAGCTACCATATAAACGGTCTGTCAAAAAACTCGTTCTAGTGAGAAAAACTTTTTTGTTTTCCATCGAAGCGTCACCAATCTTGGTATATATTAGTTTTATACCCCTTCACACAATTCTGGAAAAATTTATCAAAATCGGATGACTATAGCATATAGCTGCCATATAAACGGTCGGTCAAAAAACTAGTTGTAGTGAGAAAAACTTTTTTGTTATCAATGGTAGCGACTTTCAAAAACTGCAAGGGTATTTAAAACATCGGCGTTGCCGATGTTAGCCTTCTATTTTTTTTTTGTAATTTCATTTTTATTACTTCAATAAGGGATTTCTTCAGGGTAAAACGCAGGGTAAACGTAAGAAAAAACTTACAAATGTAAAGTTAAGGGACCATCTGGTATATACTGAAATTTTCAATAAAAATAACCATTTCATTCTATTTCGTTGCATCTATTTTGGTTCAATAAATTCCAAATATTATTAATTTATTCTTAATTTTTGCATTTACAAAGGAAATGAATTACTATTTGGCCCAAATGGACATAACCTAAAAGCAGGGTTAAATTATGATCGGTAACGTTATCTGAAAACAGTGTATTTTTTTACATTTCATCAGATTTTTTTCGGAGGTAAAGTTTATAATGTTTAATTTTCCTTCTTTATAACCACTTTCTGTTGTGTAGGTTGCTACCATTTCTATTATATCTTCGGATAAAAGGATTTTTAAATTATACCGGTACATACCGGTACGTACCGGTATACCGAAATAAAAACCAAGGTACCGGTACGGAACCGAATACCGAAATAAACTAGAACCTAAACAGAACCTTTTACCGAAACATGAGTTTCGGTACGTACCAGAACCGGAACCGGAACCGAAATTCGATTCGGTTTGATTCCCTGGTTAAAATGAATTTAAAGAATTTTTTCGGTTTTCACTTTCGGCAAGTTTTAGCGGATTTGGTTTTAAAGACAGTTCTGAAGGGTTGGTGGAATAAAAATTAAGTAGAAATAGAAAGTTAAGGATCAATGAGCTTTATTATTGCTGGGGTAAATTTTAGTTCGAGCCTTTTTGAAAAATTTTCAGTTTCAGGGTATTTTCCAAAGCTATTAAACTTTTTATAGAAATTCTTGAAAAAAGGGTTATATGTAAAAATGGAGTTTCTTTACCCACCCAAGCATACCCAGACTCACACACTCTCTCTCTTACACCCACACACATGCCCAATTTATCCATTAACGCCAAAAAACTCCACAACCAATCTGCATAAACAAACTCATCATCATCATCAGAAATGATGCTCTGGCATTTGTTTTGATTCCATCATAAACCATAAGATAGCTCCAGACATCATGGTTGGTCCTGATGAAGTGGTTGCACACACACACACACACAACAAACAGCTGCCCCAAGGAACAACGCGTTGAATTGTTTGGCAAATAAATGCCCGGGAGCATAATGGATGGCCATGGTGGTCAGTCGGTGAGCTTTTGCCGACCGTTTCTGTTATTATTTTTATATAACTTGTGAAAATAATAATAGAGGGCGAGGCGACAGTTGTATAAACACAAGTGTGAAAGTGCAGATAGTAAAGGGATCTGAAAAGCTGGTCCATCTTCACATATGCATTTGGTCCGGTCGTTTATTTGTGTTTGTACTATGACAACAATGGAGACTACTTGGGGGTGGTATGGAAAAAGTCCCTGTAAATCATACGCTCGGCCAGGTGGCTGTCCCCCTGGTATTGTTTTCTTTTGAGCAACTTTCACTGACCGGAAACGGAAATTAAATGCATAAGTTTTGCTTCAAGTTTATGTCTTATCAACAACTTTGTCACCAAGTGAATTCGACTGACATTTTAAGGCAGCAATCTTGAGCAACAGCAGCGCACACAAATAAATTGTTGCTCACTCACAAAATGCGCATTTGCCACAAGCAAGCACAACGGGGATGTAGCTCAGATGGTAGAGCGCTCGCTTAGCATGTGAGAGGTACGGGGATCGATGCCCCGCATCTCCAAACGTTAATTTTTCTTTTTTTTTTTTTCTTTTGAAGCATTTTTGTTAATATTTTATGGTTAATGGCAAAAGGGGAGTTGACTGACATTTTTAATGCAACATGAAGAAGGAAAAGCATGTTGTTAGGTTCTATAATGCTGTTTACTAAGTTGCATAGCTGGAACAGCATAACGAACTGATGATATTTATTGGAATATCAAATATACAGGGTTGCCCATATTCGACGGACCCATGTTTTTTTTTAAAAAAATCAAAGAAAAAAATAAAAATTTGGCGGTTGGCAATCTTAATCATTTAATTTGTTCCAAGTAGATTTGTTTACATCAATTTTTGAATATGATATCTCTCAAATGGCCGCCTCTGGCGTTGATGGCGTATTGTGCCCTTTTTGCAGCATTTTCCCTCGTTTTCGCCAACATTTCGACCGGAATAGCGGCTATTTCTTCACGAATGTTGTCCTTGAGCTCTTCTACGGTCCTTGGCTTGTTAACGTAAACCTTTGACTTCAAATATCCCCACAAGAAGAAGTCAGGCGGCGTCAAATCGGGCGAACGCGGGCCAGTCCAAATCACCACTTTTCAATTTCTTCAGAAAATCGATTGTTATGCGACTTGTGTCGGTGGAGCGCCGTCTTGTTGAAACCAAACGCTTTCGACGAATAATTGGCATCACAAAATTGGTCATCATGTCGCGATAACGCTCCTGGTTGATGGTAACAGCATGGCCATTTTCATTTTGGAAGAAAAACGGCCCAATGACCGTTTTCGCACTAACGCCGCACCAAACTGTGACTTTTTCGTCATGAAGAGGCACTTCTTGAATCTCCTGAGGATTTTCAGTGGCGTAAATACGGCAATTTTGCTTATTTACGGTCCCATTCAATGTGAAATGGGCTTCATCGGACATTTTTAAAAAGCGTTGAGTTTTCACAATTGACTTGTTCTGTTGAATGTAAATTTCAACTATTTCAGAGCGCTCGCGTGGCGTGTATTGTTCCATGGTAAAAATCTGCTTGGACTGACGCTGTCAAACGCGGTATGTCATTAAGCGATCTGACATCTCTGTCAAAAGTTATGGCGTTGCCAGATGGGTCCGTCGAATATGGGCAAGCCTGTACTGCACGCAGATAGAGGATCTTTATGGACCGCCATTTAAGTACATCTTTTTAATTTTGTAATTATTTTACGCTACGGAATGATTAATTGAGACAATTTAACTAAAAACAAAAATCTCTTACAGCCGTAACTGTACCGGTTCGATGTTTCGGACCCATAAAGATAGGTTTTCAAAAAACGCTAAATATCGATTCTGGCATCGGTTCTTTTTGGTATCCCGTTCCGATTCGGATTGTCTTCTTATACTTAATTCCTTGAGAGTTTACAGCCCTTACTGTACCAGTACGATGTTTCGTAACCAAAAATATTGGTTCTGAAAAGATTCAAAATATCGATTTTGGTTTCGGATCCTTTTGGTATGCCGATCCGATTCGAATTCTCTGCTTATACTTAATTCCTTGAGAGTATACAGTCGTAAATGTACCAGTTCAATGTTTCGGACCCAAAAATATTGGTTCTCGAATATCAAAAATTGCTTGTATGCTTAAAAAATTCGAAACATCGATTCTGATTTTGCGTTAAATTCCGCTCGATTCGGGATCCCTGCTTATAATTAATTTGTTCAGACTTTTAAAGTGTCATGTGAATGTAAAAATGTTTTAGAGTCTACCATTTTGTTTAAGCACGTATTAGCCATTATTCAATATTAAACTTTTAAAAAAGTATTTGACTTTTGTCGTTGCTTGATTTTATTTTGCCACATTACACTCTGCAGGCCAGCTAAAAAGCACGCAACTAGAACGTTTTGAGTTATGAGGTTTGCGTGCCAGGTGTACCTAATAAGCAGGTTAGCTTAAGGAACAAAAGTAGTCGACCCAAAGTATATGGTTTAAAACTTTTTTTAAACATATATAAAAACAAAAACTGCATTTCTGAATAAAAAAGTGTTTAAAATAGTGTCGACAGAATGTATACAAAAATATTAACAAGGCTCTAGGCTCCAAACCTATGTACCCCCAAAGCATCTCTGAATTTAAAACACAAAAACAGGTGACAACAATCAGTTGGGTGTGTGTGTGTGGGTGTGTGTGCTTGTCTGGCAAAACAAAAACAAAAACCCAAGGCTGTGAAAATTCACGCGTCCGTGAAAATTTCGCACGTTTTTATGACTCTTCTCCTCCTCCTTCAGGTCCAATGAGTAATGGTTTCATAGATTAGCCTCACCCCCGTTAAATGTGCGACAATTTTGATTTCTCTGCTTGCCGTTTGCCTTTCATTTAATTAAAAAAATATGCAAAGTCAACAGAAAAACTACAAACGAAATTAGAGAGAAAACGAACAACTTTTCATAAAGTTTTCTTGCTTATTGGGCGCCCCCACATAAAAACAATAAAAACCGCAATCCTCTGCCCGGCTCACCGAGTCTTTGTTATCGCCATTCAAATGGACAATGGCCATGGAGTGTCCTTTTTTACGACAAAGCCAAATCCGGCGGAACCACATAAATTATGTTAATGCTTATGGTATGTACACGCCCACCATGTGTACGCCAGTCTGTCCAGGATAATCAGAAAAATACACACAGCAAACAGCAACAACAACAACAGGGTAAAAGGACATTCGCTCGGTGGTTTTGTTTGATAGTTTTTGTGAGCAAAAATTGCTGACAATTGCTGAAAATTTTTTGGGTGTTGATGAGACTGGACTTTGGGTTGGGATAGAAGCAGGGATATGGATATAAATGTATAACAAGGCTGCCTATGTCAGAGTTTGGTGAATGATATATGAACTTGTAGTGAAAGGAATTGGGCTTATTGCGAGTGAAGAAAACTTATTGAAGAGGGGGGATCCATTTGATAAGCAATACAATTTTAATACTCTGTCTGTCCGTCCGTTTAATCATTACTTATCGATCCACCATACATCGTTTTTCGATCAGATAAACGCTGGTCGAGTTGCTGCACCGCAATTTGAAAAAAACCTCATATCTACCACAATTTTGAAGATGGATTGTTGGTACCTTCTAGAAATATATTTAAATCATCATTACTTATCGATCCACCATACATCGTTTTTCGATCAGATAAACGCTGGTCGAGTTGCTGCACCGCAATTTGAAAAAAACCTCATATCTACCACAATTTTGAAGATAGATTGTTGGTACCTTCTAGAAATATATTTTAATCATCATTACTTATCGATCCACCATACATCGTTTTTCGATCAGATGAACGCTGGTCGAGTTGCTGCACCGCAATTTGAAAAACACCTCATATCTACCACAATTTTGAAGATAGACTGTTGGAACCTTCTAGACATTTATTTAAATCATTACACTTATCGATCCACCATACATCGTTTTTCGATCGATCTTTCGCCTAAAAACCAACCACATGTGTTAATCTCGTTTTGTGGAACTTTCTCAAATTTGAAAGATAGATTGAATGGATATTTTAATCATCTTATTATCGTTATCCTCGTCAGTGTGGCATGAGAAAAACCTCATATCTAAATTTGAAGATAGTTACTGGTATATTTTAATCTCTATTATTCCTTTCGTTCGATCAGATAAACGCTGGTGGTGCTGCCGCAATTTGAAAAACCTCATATCTCACATTTTGAAAGATAGATATGTGGACTGCATACTATATATTTAAATCATCATTACTTTCGATCAATGTAGATTGGATATTTTTTATCAGATGAACGCTGGTCGAGTTGCTGCACCGCAATTAGAAAAACACCTCATATCTCCCACAATTTTGAAGATAGACTGTTGGAACCCTCTAGACATATATTTTATTCATCGTTACTTATCGATCCTACATACATCGATTTTCGATCAGATGAACGCTGGTCGAGTTGCTGCACCGCAATTTGAAAAACACCTCATATCTTTCACATTTTGAAAGATAGACTATTTGATTCTTCTAGACATATATTTAAATCATCATTACTTATCGATCTTTCATACATAGTTTTTCGATCAGATGAAAACTGGTCGATGCACCGAATTCAAAAAATCACATTCCCACAATTTTGAAAATAGACTGTTCGAACCTTCTAGATTTATATTAAAAACATCATTACTTATCGATACACCATACATTGTTTTTCGATTAGATTAACGCTGGTAGAGTTGCTGCACCGCAATTCGAAAAACACCTCATATCTTTCACATTTTGAAAGATAGACTATTTGAACCTTCTAGATATATATTTAAATAATCATTATACGCAATCTATTGTACACCGTTTTCCGATTAGACGAACGATAGTAGAGTTAAGGCACCACAATTTAAAATACACCGCAATTTTAAAGTGTTCGGCCTGTAGTTTTTTGACTGTAGTTAATTCACTGATGGTATTTAACAGCAGCAGTGTTGCATTTCAAAACTCACGGTCTTATCAAACATCATTTTTTGTTTTGCCTAAAACGTGAGTTCAAATTTCGCCCAGCCAGTGTCACAGTAGACTGCATTTCAGTGCAACTGTCGTGTACCAGGTAAGATAAAACCCAGAACTGCCTTTGTATGTCTGCAGTTGCGATGACAGCTGACAGAAAGTTTTGCGTACGTAAACAGCGCTTGGCAACGGATTTGCCTTTATATCCTACCACCCAGTCAGAGGGGGGAGCGGTGGCCACCTGTTGTGGCACTTGCAACGGCATTGCATAACGGAAACATGCGGCTCTGGTCAACGGAAATGTTCGACAGCATGTTGCGATGTCGGTCCACAAGGGACGAGAAAAAATTCTCGTATTTGCCTTGCAAATGGAACGGCTTTTCAATTATTTCCCCCTGAGACTACATATACCTACGCCTGCTGCAATTAGCCGGGCAGCGGCAACTTTATTTGTTTCGATTTATTTACCGTTGTCCGTTTGTGGCGGCTTATCTTTGTTTTTTATACCCAAACGCACAACAAGAGTTTCGAATGGCAGAAGGTTTCACCCACATAATATTGTGATAAACTGCAAACAATGGCTGCAACTGTTTTAAATATTTATGTATATAATCATTTTTATGGATTTAATTTTCCATATCCTTTCCCTTTTGATTGCGTGTATGTGTGGTTGTCCTTTGTATGGTTCGGATACAGCAATGTCCTTTTCTAATTTCCTCTTAGAGTTTTAATATTTGTGTGTCACCTCTGCTGGTGACTGGCAAAGAGAAAGGGTGAAAAGTTAACTAGCTGCAATTTAAGCAAGAGCAGGGATGTTATCTTGAAAGATTTCAAAAATACTAACTTCATTAAACAAGATTAGGATTTGGTGGAACTAGAGGACATTTCACCTGGATTTTACTTCTCATCTTTCTATTTTTGGAAATCGATATGGCTGCGGAGTTATAGACTTTTGAATGGATTTTAGTCCATTCTCCCCTCATTTCTAAAAGAAAAATCATGACCAATTTGTGAGTGTACAATTTCCGGGCTTTGGGACGGGAGGCACAATTTTAAAATTTACGAGACCGGCGGACCAGATATTTATACTCTGTACAAAAGGTACAAAGAGTATATTAAGTTTGTGCAAATGTATGTAACAGCCAGAAGGAAGCATCTCCGACCCTAAAGTTGATATATGTTCGTCTGTCTGTCTGTTTGTCCATTTGTCTGTTTGTCCATTTGTCTGTTTGTCTGTTTGTCCGTTTGTCTGTTTGTCTGTTTGTCTGTTTGTCTGTTTGTCTGTTTGTCTGTTTGTCTGTTTGTTGTTTGTCTGTTTGTCTGTTTGTCTGTTTGTCTGTTTGTCTGTTTGTCTGTTTGTCTGTTTGTCTGTTTGTCTGTTTGTCTGTTTGTCTGTTTGTCTGTTTGTCTGTTTGTCTGTTTGTCTGTTTGTCTGTTTGTCTGTTTGTCTGTTTGTCTGTTTGTCTGTTTGTCTGTTTGTCTGTTTGTCTGTTTGTCTGTTTGTCTGTTTGTCTGTTTGGCTGTTTGTCTGTTTGTCTGTTTGTCTGTTTGTCTGTTTGTCTGTTTGTCTGTTTGTCTGTTTGTCTGTTTGTCTGTTTGTCTTTGTCTTTTTGTTTTTTTTTTGTTGTTTGTCTGTTTTTCTGTTTAAGACAAACTTAACTTTGTTTTGGGCATTTTCAACCACTTTGGAACAGAATTTTCCAAATTACTTAATTTAACAAAGATCTAGCTGAATCTATCCAATCTGAAATCTGTTGGTTAAGTGGTTTGGGCTGTGAACAGTTATGTCAGTAAATGAATGTGTCAGTTGGGCCAAGATTTATAACTTATTTAATACAAAGCGAGGCTGGCTGACTATACAGCTGATTTAGGAACAACCTCCCTGCTCTATTTTTAGCATAGCGGCAGCCTAGTTGTGACAGATTTTTGCTCTAGTGTTGACTTGGGAGTTTTTAAGCAGTTATAGCAATGCTGACATTTAAAGTTGCGGATCCGGAGGTTCTCGATGAAGAATAAAGCGTTCAGCATCTTCTGAGAGACATTATGCATTTCTAGTTCAGTCGTTTCTACCTGACCATTCATTTCTACCATCGCAACCTAACCTAACCTAGTTTAAACTTTCTTAAAACTTTTTAAAGAACGGTCACTCTGACAACATAATTTGATTGGACATTTACAGGGGTGTCCTCGAAATCTGTAGAGATTTTGGTCTCGGTTGGTCTGCAAAACGCTTAAAAATTCCATCAGTGTCACAGAACTTCGAGAGATTTCATATTTTTTTCTTATTTGCAAATCTAGTTAGAAGGTTTGTGCCTAAAATAAGGGTTCCAGTCATCAATCAGGGTTTGTTTATCTCTCAATTAAAATTTCCCATTTTTAGGTTATAAGTTAATTTAGAGTTCAATTAAAAGTTGAATGTTTTTTTAAGGTTTTTTTAGATTTATAAATATTAAGAATTTTCGTAATGCAAGATTTGAATATATTGGGATACAATTTATTAGCGAATTAAAAATGATTTCGCTTACTCTTGAGAATAATATAAAATAATAATAATTTAGTTATTCAAATATAATCTTTTAGTTTTCACTAAAAATTATAACGGAAATTCAAACCAGCTCCAAAATCTGATTTACCCCTTCGGGGACCACTCATATGATGCATTGCATTGCCCGTGGCATTTAAATTCATATCACCACTTGGCGAACTGTATAGATTTGCCCTTCCTTGGGCCTGTACGGTGGTCATATCGATTTGAGGCACACGATTAACTCCCAGCGATGCGGCATGACCTCCTGCTGTTTGCATATTAAGACCACCGCCAAATTGATCATGAGTACGACTGTGACTGTGATAGGCACTGGCATTTATGGAGGTCTGATCATTTTGCAGTAGATTCGCCTGTGCTCGGGCTGTGGTAGTGCTACCAAAATGTTCGGTATGACCATGCTGCAGGGACAAACCATGACCGTTACTGTTAAGGAAAGAAAAATTAATGAAATTTGTTTATTAATTTTTATTTTTAAAAACTTACGCATTGACAGCGCCATAGACACCTTTGGTTACGGGTCCCGCAGTGCTATTGGTGGAGGCAAAAACACCTGCCCTGGCATTGGTCAGATCATCACCAGCTCTGATACCACATTGCATGGCTGCTTCTCCTGTTTTGGGATTTCCTGTGGCTTGACATTCCATTTTGTTTGAGAATTAAAATAATCTTTCTGTTGTGGCTTAGTTAGCTACTCTGACTTGCTGATGGTGCTGGGCTGGGTCTTTTATACCCGCGGATATCTTTTGATATGAAACATAGCGAATGCATTTATGGTACATTCCCGATAGCGAGCAGATATAAGCTATAGCTATATGTAAGCAATTGTATACTTATCCATTTGTATTTCCCCCTTTCAATAAAGACAACGGGGAGTCACCAACGATGTGTCACATATACATACTGTAGATATATATATACTTAGATGTGTAAAGTAAATAAATCTGATGAAATTAAAAATAGATTTTAGATTTTTATACACTTGAAAAGTGTATATTAATTTTGCCCAGAAGTTTGTAACGCATTGAAATATTCATTTCCGACCCCATAAACTATATATATTCTTGATCAGGACGACGAGCTGAGTTCATCCTTTTTTCCGTCGGTCCGTCTGTCTGTCCGTCTGTCCGTCTGTCCGTCTGTCTGTTTCTACGCGAACTAGTCTCTCAGTTTTAAAGCTATCGAGCTGAAATTTTGCACAGAGTCTTCTTTTTACTGCACGCAACTAATATGTCGGAACCGGCCGGATCGGATGACTATATCATATAGCTGCCATAGGAACGATCGGTCTAAGAACCAGTTCTAGTTAGAAAAACTTTTTTGTTTTCCATCGTAGCGTCACCAAACTTGGTATATGTTAGTTTTATATGCTTTCACATAATACAGGAAAAATTTATCAAAATCGGATGACTATACCATATAGCTGTCATATAAAGGGTAAGTCTAAAAACTAGTTCTAGTTTTCCATCGTAGCGTCACCAATCTTGGTATATGTTAGTTTTATACGCTTCCACATAATTCTGGAAAAATTTATCAAAATCGGCTCACTATAGCATATAGCTGCCATATAAACGGTCGTTGAAAAACTACTTCTAGTGAGAAAAACTTTTTTGTTTTCCATGGTAGCGTCACTAATCTTGTATATATTAGTTTTATATGCTTTCACATCAATTTGAAAAAATTTATCAAAATCGGATGACTATAGCTATAGCTGCCATAGGACCGATCGGTCGGAAAATGTGTTTACTAAGAAAAGTTTTTTTTATGGTATCAAAATTTTATTATCAATGATTTTAAAATTTTAAATATCTGATATCTATATCCTATATATTTTTCCAGTTAAATCAGTTGGAGTAAAGTTTTTCAAGTGTATTAAAACTTCGGCACAGTCGAAGTTAGCTTTGCCTTCTCGTAATTTTGCCCAGAAGTTTGTAACGCATAGAAATATTCATTTCCGACCCCATAAACTATATATATTCTTGATCAGGACGACGAGCCGAGTTCAATTCCGTCTGTCCGTCCGTCCGTCTGTCCGTCTGTCCGTCTGTCTGTCCGTCTGTCTGTTTCTACGCGAACTAGTCCTCAGTTTTAAAGCTATCGAGCTGAAATTTTGCACAGAGTCTTCTTTTTACTGCACGCAACTAATATGTCGGAACCGGCCGGATCGGATGACTATATCATATAGCTGCCATAGGAACGATCGGTCGAAAACTAGTTCTAGTTAGAAAAACTTTTTTGTTTTCCATCGTAGCGTCACTAATCTTGGTATATGTTAGTTTTATATGCTTCCACATAATTCAGGAAAAATGTATCAGAATCGGATCACTATAGCATATAGCTGCCATAGGAACGATCGGTCGAAAAATAAATCTTTGTGAGAAAAACTTTTTTGATTTCCATCGTAGCGTCTCCAAACGTAGTATATATTTGTTTTATATGTTTCCACACAATTCTGATAAAATTGATCAAAATCGGATGACTATAGCATATAGCTGCCATATAAACGGTCGGTCAAAAAACTACTTCTAGTGAGAAAAACTTTTTTGTTTTTTATCGTAGCGTCCCCAATCTTGGTATATATTAATTTTATATGCTTCTACATAATTGTGGAAAAATTTATCAAAATCGGATGACTATAGCATATAGCTGCCATATAAAGGGTAGGTCAAAAAACTAGTTCTAGTGAGAAAAACTTTTTAGTTTTCCATCGTAGCTTCAGCAATCATGGTTTGTATAAGTTTATTATGCTTTCACGTAATTCTGGAAAAATTTTATTAAAATCGGAAGACTATAGCATATAGCTGCCATATAAACGGTCGTTCCAAAAACTACTTCTAGTGATAAAAACTTTTTTGTTTTCTATCTTAGCGTCCCTAATCTTGGTATATATTAGTTTTATATGCTTTCACACAATTTGAAAAAAAAATTATCAAAATCGGATGACTATAGCATATAGCTGCCATAGGACCGATCGGTCGGAAAATGTGTTTTACTAAGAAAAGTTTTTTTTATGGTATCAAATATTTATTATCAATGATTTAAAATTTTAAATATCTGATATCTATATCCTATATATATTTTATCGGTTAAATCAGTTAGAGTTAAGTTTTTCAATTGTATTAAAACTTCGGCACAGTCGAAGTTAGCTTTTCCTTCTCGTTTTTATTTAAATATAAACTTTTGGTCAAAGGGCTTCTCCGCTTTCAACTATTTTAGCTTCGGTTTTCAATATCAAAATAAGTCAAAATAATATCTATATATTTTTCCTCACCTTTCTTAAGCATTTTTCAATTAAAAACAAATGGTATTTTTGTCTGCTCTAACGTTTTCACTTATTTTCTCCTTTCAATCCATTTTTTTTTTCTTGTTTATTTAGGACATTTGTTGTGTGAAAGAAAACAACGGGGGGGTTGTATCACACACACATACATATATGATAATTGCGTTTTAAAATTTTGATATGTCGACAAAGTTTTATTTTTCCCCTCAAGTTTTGCTTTGTTTTGGCTCAGCATATTTAGCAGCTCATAAATCTTCAATGGATTCAGTTTTGTGATTTATAACTAGACAAAACTTTCGAGCAAAAGGAAAACATAAAAAGCCAGCTTTAAAAAGGCAAGAGCATGTTTTATGTCAAATTCCTTGGCCTTATCTTAAATACTTAAGGCGGGAATTTGCATACTAAAGTCGTTTTCAAGTGGCAAGCCGATTATGACCCTAATTACGGCTACTCTGGGGTATTGACTCGGCATCTTTCATTGTGTCCAATCAAAGTGCGTACATCTACCTGAGGATTACAGCGCGTCAAAAGCCACAGCTGACATGACTTGGCTTCCATGAGGATGATGATGATGCTGCCTTTTCCTCCCTCCCTCTTTGACTTTTGGTGTAATTTTTATGGCTTAGCCTAGGCGGTGCGCCTGTAAATATGCAAAGTATTTCGTATAAAATGCGTTATTTATGTCTTGGTTTTGGCGACGACCAACGAAATTAATAACCAAGAGCAGGATTCCCTTTTGCATGATGCGCATTATTATGGCCAAATTATACACCTTATAAAACAGTTGCGCTTTTTCCGAAGCAAAACATTTTCGGTTTTCGCATTTTTTTTATGTAAAGCAATTTATTTTGAATTATTTTTATGGCACTTAACGAGGACGCGCCAACTGAATCTGAAGACATTAATGGAAGGGGGAGGGGGGGAGGAGGCCAGAATAGCCCAAAAATTGGTTTGTCATTGAAATGTTGGGGGATAAGATTTTTGCCAATGATAAATTATGTGAAATCGATGCAGATATTGATCTACAAATTAAACCATTACGCCTTAAAAATGCATATGGGCATTTCCACCAAAAGGTCCACCGAGACCAAAAATTAAAAGTTTTTCAAAAACCCCTTGCTTTATGATATTTTCATAGGAAAACCGTCAAATTGTACTAATATAAACTAATTTTACATTTATTTATAACCCACTTCGAGATATTCAAAAGCAAAGTCGCTCAAGCTCAACTATTCTCAGTATGATATATCCCCTGCACTTTTTGTTTTGATAATTGTTCTTTAATGTCTTTCTTTATGCATTGACTTTTGCATTCTTAAATCTTTCCAAGGATACAAAGAGTTAAATAAAAATGCAAAAGAGACTATGCGATTGGTAAATAACGTAGTTTTTTGATTTGCATCATCGCATTTTTTCGATGACCCGTGCGACATTGAAAAGCAAAATTTGTTATCTGTGCGTCAAAAGTACATGTGGAAGGCTTATCCCATACTGAGTACAAATAGTGATTTTTAATACAATTCAATTATAAAGAATCATGCTGGAAAATTAGAATATTTGTGATCTGGGTATTTATATAAAGTTGGTCCCGTGCGACATCGTCAGTGTGAAATTCAAAATTTTTTCTTACATGAATGATTTTTTTTTGTAAATCATAGTTTTTATTTTTTATATCTAAATGAGCAAAAACGGCGGCGAAAAAAATTTATAGAGCCTGCATACGGTAGAGAAAAAAGTTAAAGTACTATCTAATATTTTAAAATTTTTTTTGTTATTTGTTATTATGCGAAAATTAATACATTGAAATCTTTTGTTGACTTAAAAACATTTTAACTCCGCTTATTTATATTTATTTCCTTAAAAGAGTTACTGAAATAACATTATTATTATGACGGAAGAAAATGTCCCATACGACATGTCCCGTGCGAAAGTGCTTAAAATTGAATTTTAAGAAATGTATAAGTTTATTTTGGGTAAAATCAAAACCGTTTTTAAGTGTCATCAATGTGCAATGTTCTTAAATTTAACAGATTGAAATATTGCCTCAGGATTCGCTAAAATCGGCTTGTCAATTGTTGGTCGCAAAAACCACTTCTGTTTTTGTCCCGTGCGAATGCCTGTGTTTTTGTAATAATCTTGAAAAAAAATTAAATCCCCAAAATCAACCTTAGCACCAATTGTAGGGCCATTTAAGAGCAATAAGTTAAGCCTTTTGTAAAATCAAAAATACGTTTTATTTTTACTTTTTTCCACTTCAAAAAGTGTACGAAGGTCCAGTTCGACATAATGGAAATGCCCATATTCTGTTGTGTTATCTTATAATATCAATCTCCACAATATTCGATCCATCAAGATAGAATTGAATCTGTGCAAAAACAATTCCTATTGTTTGCTCTTCTTGGTTTGAATTGGAATCCTGAGGTCCGGTTACCATCGTATTCTAGTAGACTTCTTTTAATAAACCTTCCCTCCTTAATTAACCGAGGAGTTATGCTTGGTGTAATCTTCATACATAGACTAATAAATGGTGAAATCGACTCATCAGAGTTGCTTAGTCAAATTAATCTTAGTGTTCCTGTTAGACAGACACGTAACTATATCCCCTTATCTTTAAAACGTTGTACTACTAACTATGCTTTGATGCCGTTTCGTGTCCTTTGTGCTGACTACAATAAAATCTTTCGAGTAATTAGTTTAGAAGATTCTATTTTTGCTATAAAAACCTCTATATTAACGTATGTAGCCCGTAGTTTGCTTTTAATTCCGTGTTTTTCTACGCGTTTTCGTGTCACTCGTTTGTGGCAGCGCCCCCCGGTCGGTTGGGCGGGAGGTGGGCTGCTATTTTGCCTGGGGTTCGCGCGTAACTAGCTTCGGCTTGGTGTCGCTTGGGCCACTTGAACGTACTGCGCATTGTACATCAACGTCAAACAAATATTAATATCAGGTATGCCAACAGCGGCGCACATTATAGCCGTTCGACGTAAGGAAATGCCCAATAAATATAAATATTTATTGAATATTTTTTATACCCTTGCAGAGGGTATATTAAAATTGTCACGATGTTTGTAACGCATAGAAGGAAGCATCTCCGACCCCATAAACTATATATTCTTGATCAGCATGACGAGCTGAGTCTATATAGCCATGTCCGTCTGTCCGTCCGTCTGTTTCTATGCTATCTCCTCCCTCAGTTTTAGAGCTATCTTGACCAAACTTTGCAAAAAGTCTTTGAATACACATAGGCTGCACATTTGTCGGAACCGGACGGATCGGATGACTATATCATATAGCTGCCGTAGGAACGATCGGTCCAAAAACTAGTTCTAGTGATAAAAACTTTTTTGTTTTCCATCGTAGCGTCACCAATCGTGGTATATATTAGTTTTATATGCTTCCACACAATTCTGGAAAAATTTATAAAAATCGGATGACTATAGCATATAGCTGCCATATAAACGGTCGGTCCAAAAACTAGTTCTAGTGGAAAAAACTTTTTTGTTTTCTATCGTAGCGTCACCAATCGTGGTATATATTAGTTTCATATACTTCCTCACAATTCTGGAAAAATTTATCGAAATCGGATGACTATAGCATATAGCAGCCATAGGAACGATCGGTCTAAAAACTAATTCTAGTGAGAAAAACTTTTTGTTATCAATGGTAGCGCCTTTCAAAAACTGCAAGGGTATTTAAAACATCGGCGTAGCCGATGTTAGCCTTCTATTTTTTTTTATTTATATAAATTAATTTTACGAAAATCAAAAGTCTGCAGTCTTGTGATACATATCCATGCCAGCAATACAAATATGCTACATATTAAATACTATAACTACAGCGCACAAGTATGCCACAATTCTGTAAATACTCAAGATATTATTTAAGCACTCAAATCCAGTTCTAACCGGATTTCAATCACTGCTTATCAGTTTGTAAACAAAGCCCCGTTATAAGAAAACCAAAAACTGACGCTAACAGTCAGCAAATCCAAAGTTTGCAACTCCCGTTTGGAGTACTTTTCCAGAGCTTTCGGCAGACGCTGCTGAGGCTTGATTTGCTTATCTATTGTAATTGGTATTTAGTCTAAGTTCCACTCTCAAACGAGTTACACACAATTAGTAAATAAATTGTAAATTGTATCCAGCCTAAGAGTTTTACTGGGAATTTCCATTTGCCCTTATCTTTGAGGATCCATGAAAAGGATACCTCTGGCCTTACAGGATAACTTAAGACTCCGGATATTTCAAACCCATTCAACGAAATCCACCAGTGACGAATGCTCCAGGAGGATCGTCCACCCTTTTTTTATTATTAAAAGGTCATTGGCATTTGGACTATTCGTCAAAGACTGCAAACCTTTTGGATTAGGATTCACCTTTCATCCTATCCCAACAAGGTTATTTCATTGGCGCAGCCGGTAGGATACAAAAGAAGTTTCCGGAATAACCATCCAGAAAATATCATTGTGTCCGCCAAAGAACCAACCAACCCCGACGATTCAACATGGCTTTACCAGACTCCGCCCTCTACCAAAGTCTTTCGCACATCAGACAGATCTCTCCATTTGACGGTGATACTGTTTACCTAGGACTGTTCATCAAAAGGGTAGAGCAAGTCTTTCAGCTTTATCCCACCACAGTAGCAACGCAACTTGCCATACAGTACAGTGCTATTGAGGGACTCATAGTGGGATCAGCACAACAAATATTAATACGTCGTGCACCTATGAATTGGAGCGAACTTCGGGCGTTCCTGATAGAAGAATATAATACTCATGTACCGTTGCATCAACTCATAATGAATATACATCGGACCAACTATAGTGGAAGCCTCCGTAAGTTCATCGAAGTCCTTGAGGACCAAACCAATATAATTTTAAGCAAAATACACTTAAGCAATGAACCAAATACGAGAATTGTGTACTCTAGCGCTTTAGATGATGCTATTCGCACTACTATAAATGACAAATTGCCTGATAGGATTTTTATGTCTCTTTGTCGGTATGATATAAGCTCGCTCTCAAAGTTAAGAGTGGCTGCGCAAACTATTGGTATTTACGAACAGACGAGCTCACAAACTAATCTTAAACTACCATATATTAAAAAATCTCAAACAGACGAAAATAACATGCAGGTTAATAATAATACTCGTGGTGTGAGTGTTGAACGACAATTAAATCAAGAAAATGGGAGTAGACCTCCACACAACTCCGATCAGCATTCCAATAGACAGAGGACGTACGACTCAAATAGGTTTGGACAAAGCTCATATGATCAAACTAGCCGATCTCAAAATCAATATAGGCAGAGTAATACCCAGGGTCAATCAAACCATCAGGGACAGCAGGATAGGCACACGTCTCAAAATAATTTGACGAATTACAGACCAAATAATAATGATCCAAACAAAAGGAAAAGAGAATCAGATTCAACTCAGCAAAGAATTCCAGAGTCGATGGACGTGTCCGAAAATTTTCGAGCACAAGCCTCGGAAGACCCTCTACCGCAATAAGAATTCAAATTAATAATCAGTGGCTCAACTGTTTAATTGACACTGGTTCGACAATCAATATTCTTAAGGAAAATTATACTAATCAAAGGGAAACGCAAATTCCCACTATTATTAAAACAATGAGTGGTCAAACATCTCTTTCAAATGCTGCAAGGATCAAAATTCCAAAGCTTAGTAATAAAGAGCAAATATTTTATATTCACGATTTCTCATCAAAATATGATGCGCTCTTAGGGAAACAATTTCTTAAGGACGCTAACGCTCTCATTAATTATGATGAGGAAACAGTACGTTTAGGGAAATTTAACTTCCGCATGTTGAACGAAAATCAACAGGAATCTAAAGAGGTGATTAGCCCTACAGAAGATATGATTGATATCGAATTTGAATACTCATTTAATATAGAACTTGAAGAGAATCCATTCATTAGAACTAGCCACTTGAATCAAGAAGAAGCAAAAGTAGTTTTGAAACTAACAAATGAATATCTAGACATCCAATACCATGAGAAGGATGATCTAACTTTTACAAATAAAATCAAACACGTTATAAGGACAAAACATGAGGATCCTATTTATAGGAAAGCGTATCCATACCCTTATATCCATGACAAAGAAGTAGATGAGCAGATCGATGACATGCTGAAACAGGGAATTATCCGTAAATCGAAGTCCCCTTATAACAGTCCTGTATGGGTCGTGCCTAAGAAGGACGATGTCTTAGGCAGAAAACAGTTTCGAGTCGTAATAGATTATAGGCCTCTTAATGAGAACACTATTAATGACAAATATCCCATTCCCAACATGGATGAGATACTCGACAAACTCGGAAGGTGTCAATACTTCACAACTCTTGACTTAGCCAAGGGTTTCCATCAAATTGAGATGGACAAGGATTCAATTGAGAAAACTGCGTTCAGTACTAAAAAGGGCCACTATGAGTTTACCCGCATGCCTTTTGGCTTAAAAAATGCTCCGGCCACATTTCAAAGGTGCATGAATGAAATCCTTCATGACATTATTGGCATACATTGCCTAGTCTACCTTGATGATATAATCATCTTTTCCGTTTCACTTGAAGAGCACCTCATTTCATTGAGACACGTATTCGATAGGCTAAGGAGTGCAAATCTGAAGCTCCAGTTGAATAAGTGTGAGTTTATGAGACGAGAAACCGAGTTTCTTGGCCATATTGTGACTTCAGAGGGTATCAAACCCAACCCTAATAAGATCAGTGCGATCTTGGATTACCCCTTGCCAAAGAATTCGAAGGAAATAAAATCCTTCCTTGGGTTATGCGGATTTTACAGAAAATTTATAAAGGACTTCGCCGCTATAGCCAAGCCTATGACTATATTTCTTAAAAAAGGTCAGAAGATTGACATTAACAATGAAGCGTATGTCAATGCTTTCAATAAATTGAAAATATTGATTACTACCGATCCCATTCTTTCTTATCCTGATCTTACTAAGATTTTCACTCTAACTACGGATGCAAGCAACTTCGCAATGGGTGCAGTATTGTCTCAAGACAATCGACCCATATGCTTTGCCAGTCGTACACTCAACGAACATGAGTGCAACTATTCGGCAATCGAAAAAGAATTGCTGGCAATCGTATGGGCCACCAAATATTTCCGACCATACCTTTTCGGTAGAAGGTTCAAGATCAACTCTGATCACAAACCATTGGCATGGCTCCATAACCTTAAGGAACCGAATATGAAGCTTCAGAGGTGGAAAATTCGTCTTAACGAATTCGACTTTGACATCAAACACATTGATGGCAAGGAAAATTATGTTGCCGACGCGCTGTCTCGAGTGAAGATCGAGGAAGTCAATGCAGCAGATGCGGAAACCACTGCAGCCACAATACATAGTGCCAGCGAAGATAATGGTAACTGTATAGAAATAACTGAACGAGCAGTGAATACTTATACAAACCAGATACTTTTCATAAAATCAGTTAGACCATCAATAAAGGTTAATAAGTACTATTTGAAAACAATCACAACTATCTGTTATGACAACATGACCTCTGAAAATGCTTCTGATTGGATCAAAACTCTTTTGTGTGGCAGACATTCAGCTATTTACATTGAAGATGACAATGACTTTGCAATATTTCAACGAACTTACATGTCGCTTGTTAAGCCAAAAACAGGTACTACCGTTATCAAATCCTCCAAATTACTTGTAAATGTACCCACGTATGCAGATTTTGAGGAACTTGTAAGAGAACTGCACGATAAAGCCTTGCATCAAGGTATCCAAAAGACACTTGATGAGTTTAATAAGACACATTTCTACCCATATGCAGGAAAACTAGTACAATCCATCATTAATAAGTGTCAGACATGCAATTTGGCTAAAGCAGAACATCGACGTACAGATCATCCATTCGAAATCACACCGGAAGTGATGTGTATTCGTGACAAATATGTCATTGATTACTATTTCATAAGAAATCGGAAATTTCTCACGTGCATAGATTTGAAGTCAAAATTTATTGCGGTCACTGAAACCAACACAGTAGATTGGCTTGAATCCAAACGAGCCCTTCTTAAAGTTTTCAATTCAATGGGAATACCTAAAGTATTAAAAACCGACCAAGACTCAGCTTTAGTAAGCAAATCCCTACACAATTGGTTGATATCGTTAGGTATCCAAATAGAAATAACTACTAGTAAAACAGGATTAGCTGATATCGAACGAGTCCACAAGACCTTAAATGAGAAAATGAGGATCATTCAGACCGAAAAATCTCTTGATGACAAGGCTGTAGATATTGAATATTGCACATATGTATACAACCATTTAACAACACATAGTACCACTGGTAAGACGCCAGCTGAAGTATTCATTTTTGGTCAAGAGCCAGGAAAAAACGCTCAAAATATTAAGGAGATTAGGATCAAAAGACTTAATAAAAATAGGAAGGAGTTCGAAGTTGACCCAAAATATACTAAGACTCAAACAAGACAAGAGAAGATTAAGAACCCCTTTAAACTTTCAAAAAATCCGAACAAAATAGACGCCACACACTATGAAGAAAATCTTAAAGGCAAACATCCTATTAAGCACCGTAGCAAATATCATAAGTCAAAGGCGGATCCCAGTCAAAGAATCATTTCATAATAATATAAAATCTTTTTGTAACGTAATATAAACTTATTTCTACTAGAAAAAAAAAACACAGGATAATAATAATAATGAAAAAAATTGATTTTTTTATATTGTAAGTACCGTAATTAATCACTTTGTATATTAATAATTACTTTATATATATTTTGTTATTAACATTTCATATAATATTCTATACATGTACAACAGTTCAATGTAAAAAACAAAAATTTATTTTATAATCAACGAGGACGTTGATTTCTCTTCGGTTGGGAGGAGTGACATATCCATGCCAGCAATACAAATATGCTACATATTAAATACTATAACTACAGCGCACAAGTATGCCACAATTCTGTAAATACTCAAGATATTATTTAAGCACTCAAATCCAGTTCTAACCGGATTTCAATCACTGCTTATCAGTTTGTAAACAAAGCCCCGTTATAAGAAAACCAAAAACTGACGCTAACAGTCAGCAAATCCAAAGTTTGCAACTCCCGTTTGGAGTACTTTTCCAGAGCTTTCGGCAGACGCTGCTGAGGCTTGATTTGCTTATCTATTGTAATTGGTATTTAGTCTAAGTTCCACTCTCAAACGAGTTACACACAATTAGTAAATAAATTGTAAATTGTATCCAGCCTAAGAGTTTTACTGGGAATTTCCATTTGCCCTTATCTTTGAGGATCCATGAAAAGGATACCTCTGGCCTTACAGGATAACTTAAGACTCCGGATATTTCAAACCCATTCAACGAAATCCACCAGTGACGAATGCTCCAGGAGGATCGTCCACCCTTTTTATTATTAAAAGGTCATTGGCATTTGGACTATTCGTCAAAGACTGCAAACCTTTTGGATTAGGATTCACCTTTCATCCTATCCCAACAAGGTTAATGGGGTCGGAAATGAATATTTCTATGCGTTACAAACTTCTGGGCAAAATTAATTTACACTTTTCAAGTGTATAAAAATATTCAGAAATTCTTTTTTTCAATTTAAATTTATAACTAGTATTTCTTCGAGTAATTACTGGTCTATTCTATTTCTATAGTTAGATAAAATACATTTTATGGTGTTTAAATCCCGTTCGGATCAGAATGCGGCTCAACTATTTATCCACAAGAAGTTTAGTTCGAGGTTCGATTCACTGTCACGGGGTTCGATCCTGATTAGTTCACAACCGATTTCAATCGATAATAAATTGGACTAAAATGGATGACAATAGTATATTTATATATATGAATTAACTGTATTTTAAGTCATTGCTCATTAAACGACATTCTCTAAAGTTTAAGTAATCTCAGCATCTCATTGAAATTTCTTAATAAACTTCAGACAATGTACGTTGCCAATGAAGCGGCAGTATGGGACGAGAAATTTTTGTCGAGGTGGTTTCCCACAGTGTCTGGAGTCAAACAAGGTTGCCTTCTAAGCCCAGCTCTTTTCTCTTTATATTTAAGCGACTTAGAAAACTTTCTCTCACAAGGCATCTCGGTAAATGTTTGAGAAATAAAAGTTCTTCTATATGCTGGTGATATCGTGGTCTTCGCGGTATCTCCCATAACTATGCAAGCATCTATAGACGCATTTCAGAAATTTTGGAAACTCTGAGGGCTTTAAATTAACCCCGATAAGTTGAAGATCTTGTCATTCAAAATGCACTGGAGAAAACGGGTTGAAAACGAAAAGAGCTTCAGGTGATTAAGATTTACAAATATCGCGGAATATGGATTTACCACAATGCAGAGATAAGGCATTACTTAAAAGAAAAACTGAAGGATGTGAAAGTTGTTATCATGTTGCACATGGAAATGCCTGCTCAGCAAACGAGAGGTACCCATAAGCACCAAAATTTTTTTTTAAGAATTTTTGGGGGTAAGAGTCGTATACTTAACATTATTATTAACAGACGCAGACACACATGTAAAGTCCTGAGTCCATTTCTCTGAAGTTCAGTTCTATGGTCGTCTCGCATCTTGTTAGCTTAGAATGTCTTTGGTAGCACCTAAGGGCTTGTACTGAACCGCCATAACTAACCTTCGCATGGGTAAAAAGCAACTTCAAGCTTAGCATTGACCTCCCAATTTATTAAGAGTACTCCCGATACCTTCCCCACTACCTTTACTGTGGAACTTTCTTATTCACCTATTTATATCTAACAGAATTTCTTTATTCTGCCTCTCCCTGGCTTTGGCTTTGTGTTGATTTATTTTTCATTCGAAGTTAATTTATTAGAAAATGGCTAGACAAGTTATTATCTAACCCAAAACAGAGATTTTCAGTTTATCTTAAGCCCCCAAAAAGCATTTTCCATGTTTTCGTTTGCAAAATGAAGTAGAAACATCTCTGTGTCCTATCTCGGTGACATAAAATTACGCGCTTCGTTAGTTAAAGATTCTGTTGAAGGAAAACGAAGGCGTGGTCAATGCAAATGAATGGACATGGGGAAAATAATGTTCAATGTTGAGCAAGAAAATTACGTAAATTTAGCTGAAGTCATTTAATTTATGTCAAGAATGTCCTTGCCCTTAAATTACCTCACTCGAGGCTCAACTGTAATGAATTCAGTGATTTTATTGACTTTTGTTGGTAATTTATTAGAGATTCAGGCACGCCCACTCAAATATAGTGTGGGGAAACTTTTTCGGCAAGATTGGCGATTTTTCAAACCGAGAGAGAGAGAGAGAGTGAGGGAATCCAAAAAGAAAATTAATTAACCCCAAAACACACACACAGCCAGGCCAATGCCAACCTTTGACCTTGTTGAAAAAGCAAACGTGTCTCACTTTCTGTATAAAAGTTTTCGCCTCGCTTTGTATCAATCAAACGGCTCACTAAGCAATTTCAGGCAGAAAGGGGAAAACCTGCACTTCAATTAAAATAAATATAAATTAATTGAAAAGTCTGCACCACAATACTCACACATACATATATATATATATAAAAAACACTTCAAATTTAATCCCCGTCAGGTAAATACAAATATGTAAATACAAATTGTAATTAGGTGTAGATGAAATCTAAAGGCGGAGTACGTTAATACCCAAGTTATGTAAACAAAAAGGGAAAATTAACAGGGATTGGGTTTAAAAATATGTAGTGTAGCCAGTCAAAGGAAGTCATTTTAATTGGCCAGAATTAAAACCGGAAAAGAAGAGAAGAGAAGGCAGAGAAATAGTGGATTACCTAAGACATAAATAATTAATGAAGGCTTTTTAAGAAATGTTTCAATTCATGCCAATTTCCTTTAGTAGTTGAAATTAGTAACAAAATATTGATAACAACATTTATGCCACATAATGTCATTCCTCCAATCCATTCATCTTTCTGGATTTCTGTAACTAAAATAAACATTCGGCTTTAGCTTGGCGATTTATTTTGCCACTTAAACTGCACTCCCCCGAAGCAAAACCACAAAACAAAAAAAAACCCAACCGTCACTTCACATTTATCAAACGGAGAATGCACTCAAAGCAAATAGATATTGATATTGGGTGCCACGCCCTTAACACATCACCTTGCTGGGTAAAACAATCCGCACAGCATTTGGCGCTTGGCACCTTGACAATTTGTATCCTCAACTCAAGCTCAACTTGTAAACAACACCGAACACTATAACAAAAAAAAAAAAAAAAAACGCGTGCGGTGTGGGCGAAGGAGTGAGTCGCTAACATGCAATGCACATTTTTCAAATAGTCACACGACTGGCAGCACAGCAGCTTCTGGCATTAATATAGAGATACAGATTCTAGGGATATAAACATGTAATTTGAAAGCAGCGTACACAAATTGCCATTTGCCGTTACTGAGAAATGCACTTTTAAGCTCTACCGGTCTGTGTCCTTGGTGCCTGCCATCTGTCAGGATATTTTTTTGTGTATGTGAATCAATTTGGTAAGGTAGCAAAAAATGCAAGGCAAATACAAAGGATTGCGGAATAGCAGAAAATGGGATACACTTTCGCTTAACTTAAAACTACAAAAATAACATTACAAATTATTGAAGCCACAAAATCTTTATTAAAATTTTAATGCTTATCATTTGGGTAACATAACCGTTGTTCTCTGGTAATAAAACCATATTACAACCAGGGCTGTAAACCCAAATCACTTTTTCGGAGCTCCGGTTTACGGGTTCGAACAATACCAATAGTTAAACCAATAGTTCCAACAATTAATAGTTAAGGTTCAGACATTAAAGGTTCAAGGTTTTTGTGATAAGGTTTTGATCGAACCTTGGTTCATCCGACTTTTTCCAAATTTGTAAAGAAGAATAATTTAATTGTTAAAAATATACAAAAACTTGCAGGTTTTTTTTGAATTTTTTTTTTCTGGGTGAACATACGAGTTCAATTAATTTCCATTAAATTTTATAAGTATTATTTCTTCGAGCAATTTTTTGTATTAACAAAGACTTGTAACTTTTTTTGAACCGAACCGAAAGTTCGGAACAGGTTCAGGTTCAGCTATTTTTTTCAAAAGGAGTTCGGTTCAAGGTTCGGTTCACAGTAAAAGAAAAAGTCGGAATTCCGGGTTCGAACCGGTTCGGTTCAAAATCGGTTTGCAGCCCTGGTTACAACCAGATATTGAGGGTATTCACTAGTCCTCGTAAAATGGTAAATTGTAAATGGTAAACTCCATAAGTTTACGATACAACAACAAAACACATGAGAAAAAAATACAACCTTTCCGAGACCCTGGGGGATGTTTATAAAAAATGCGTCGTAAAATTGTAAAGTGTTAAAATCAAAGTATCGAATAAAAAAACTTAGAATCGTGTCAATTTAGCTACTTTATATTCGAAATAGGCTATGGCTGAGTGGACAGGCATGATGGCTCCTTTTGTAATTTGTCGGTTCAAATCCCGGCAAAGACAAAAGAGGACTTTTTTTTTTTTTTTTTTTGTGTCTTTTTATGAATATGTAATTTATTTTTCATTCACGTTATTGTTGAGTAAAAATGGTGCACTATTCTAATGCAAATTTATGTAACTGGAAGAGGAAAGAATTCCCGACCCGCTGAGTAAAATATTTTTTATCAGCATCAAAAAGCCGATATACTTAAGTCCGTCTGTCAGTCCGTATGGCTTTCTTAATGAACAATTAGATCTCGGAGAGAAGAAAAAACTGAATAGATCCACCAAATTTGATATTTATGCAACAAAATGAATGAAAGTAAAAGCGCCAAACTATTACCGATTTAAGAAAAGTATAAAAACATAGGCTCTACCTACAAACAAACGATAATAAAACTAAACAAAAAAATTGTTTATCACCCAACCCGTTCAAGGATCGAACACACAACCATCAGTATTAGAGTTCTGCATTCAGCGCCCTACGCCACCAACCTTGCAGAAAATGGTCGTAAATATTAAGCTTTGAATCTACTCTGGTTTACTACTAAAATTACTATCATGAATAACAAAGGGTCGTTCAGTAGCTAGTGTGTGGTAAATTTACCATTTACCATTTTACGAGGACTAGTAAAAACCCTTATTGTAAAAAAATTTTTTTCAAAATTTTGTTTATGTTTTTTAATAAAAAAAAACTCACCAATGATGAACTTTTGAGACATGGTATAATTGGTGCACTCTTAAAATCAATAAACCGAAATTGTAAGACATAATAAAAGAAGTTTGATGTCAACTCAATAGAATACACTTCACTATACTTGCACGTAGTTTGCTAGTCAAATATTTGAATTATAAACAGAACCGCTAACCAATCCAGTGTCTTTTCAGAAATTCTAAGCCGAACCGAAAACAGCAAAAGATTACGGATCGGTTCGGTCCATTACATCGAAGTTTTTTCGTAGCGAATGGCAGGTTACTTCCTTACAAATTCAAATACAGTGAGGCTGATGAAAGCAGATACCAAAAAGTAATTTAGCGTTCTTTTTTTATACTTCTGATAGCAACCGCGAATTTTACATAACGATTTTTATCATTTCCAACACAAGAGTTTTTCGGGCCAACTACCCATTCTAAAAATTCCTAAATTTTGATGGCAATAGCTGTCATGTCAACACTCCCCCAAAAGAATTTTTCTGATTTTTAACATGCACGACTTACAAAATTCCGCAAAATTTGTAACTTCATTTATTTTAGACTTTTAGTTTATGATTCAGCAAAATTTCTATGATTGGATGTGAATTGTTATTGTACATTTATATTAAACAGGGTTAATTGTTATTCCAAGGTAGAATTTGTATATATTCATATATACACAAATATTCATATGAATAAAATATCATAAAATACACCTTTTGGCATAAAGTTGTCCAAGTACTTTCAAGACTGCGGTTAGGGGAAAAAATATATTTGAATGTCCCAAATGATTATCAATGTGATAAACAAGACGGGTTGCTGAGGCGTGGGCTAAATTGTTTTGTCTCTTTAAACGCCAAAACAATATTGAATAACAAATATTGCTTGCCCAAAGTTTAAAACGTCTTTGGGGCGTCGTGGGAGGCGATTACACTGAAAGGACACAAAGAATTACGCGGAGAATATTTGATGCATTAATTCTTCATAACTTGTTCAATTCAATGCCAGGAGGTATATTGAAGGATATTAACAGTAACGGAAAACTTATTTAGGCATATATAAAAAGCACGGGAACTAAACTTAATTCAAATATTTTTGTGCCTAATTATCAGTTCTCTTATCGTTCTGAAAAATATTTATATAATTATAGAAAAAATGTTTTATTATTCAGCAAAATTTCTATGTTTGGATTTGAATTGTTATTTTGTTAACTTTAAAGAAAAAATACAAAAAACTATACAAAAATATATTAAACTTCACTTTAAATTAGGGAAAACTTGTTTGTAAGGAGACTTATTTCGTACACCTTAGCTAATCAATTTTGTTTGCTAAAAATAACTCTAGGCAACATAATTATGCCATTTACGGCTCAAGGACGAAGCTTATTTTTTTTATTCATTTTTTAAATACAAATTTTTATTATTGTCAATTTTTTGTCCTACAGTTTCACATATTTCGCCATTACTTCCGTAATCCCAAACCGAATTAAACAAGCTATATAACCCACTAATAAGACCTAATCACTTTATAATTGTTTTCGCGATTTTTGGCTTGTAACGTCAAGAACGTAATTGTTTTAAATTATTTTATTTCATGATTATGGAGACACATTAAATTAGCGTCAAACATACTATCGATCGTTAATATCTGTGTATAAACGGCAAAAATATACATATTATGGAAAAAGGCTAGTTTAATTTGTTTTCAGTTCTGAAAAGCGTTTGGATACCGATCCTCTTCGCGTTGACGGGCGATAAACCAACAGCGAAACGCAAGAAAGTTGATGCCCATTGGGAACTAATGCCTTGGCTACGGAGCAAATCAAAATACAGAAGGAGAACCAGAACCTAATTTAACCTAGAACCATTTTGTGGGAGATGAGGGACCAAAATACATCATTTAAAAATAGTCTGCTGAATATTAAATTCAAAGAAAAACCATGATTTATTTATTAATATAAACATTTAATATTGAAAAAAAATAATTTGTATCATTAAAATGACTAATAACTCTAATAGCTTTCGCGGTCCTATTTAAATCATAGACAGAGGATTGTATCTTCTGGTTGTAGACGATGTACGATTGCTTTCATCTTCCAACTATGATTAAATTAACTGTTGTGTGATTCTGCATATTTCTCTTGACCTTTTTACATATTTTTTTGATTTTCCATATTGTCAGTCTTGATTGACATTGAATCGATGTTAAGTGATGAGATAAGATGGGAATATGGTATAGTGTGAATTCAAGTTTAATTTTTGCAACCCACATTCTTCTTATCGTTCCGCTGAGATGGACGGTAGGATATAAGGATTTAAAATAAGATTGATCGAGTTTAAATTATTCAATTATTTACTTAAAGACTTTTTAAGATGTTTTTAGAAAATTAATTTTTAAACAGGTTGGAGCGATTGGCCGAAGTCGGATGTGGTTGTAGTTGACTTAAATTCAAAATACTTTGAACTTTTTTTAAGTACTCAAATTCTTTATATAAGAGATAATCATCATCATCATCAATTCAGACTCCATCGACCTAATTTTTTTTTTAATTTTAATTTTAATTGGATCGATTTTTAAATAATGTAACCCTACCTAAAGGTAAGCTCTAACCCAAGTCTAAAACAGATTTCAACCATATCTTTATTTCAATGTTTTATAATCAATTCTTTGCATATAGTTTTACATTTCGTCACACCAAATCAGTGAGCTTAAACTATTCAAGAGTATTTCCAGCCTCACCCCACAATTGAGCTATGCCAACATTTGTTTATTTTTTCACACATTTTCTGGCATTTTTCGACTCAAACTTGTGCAACTTTTGACTGAAACGTTGCGCTCGTATAGTGAGCTTTGTATTTTGGCCAATTTTTGTTCCTTTTTTTATGAGCTTCTCTCTTTATAAACAACAGTTACTTAGCGTTAGCGTGTGCGGCAACTAAAAGCAAACTGCACAGCACGTAGTAAGGTGAAAAATCCCAAAGTAAAGTAAAGAAAAAAAAAAATAAGAAAGAAGAATATAACAAAACCCAAAGAGAAAATCAAGCTTAAACTCCTGGCCTGAGCCTGAGCCTGTGATGTATGCCCTCGTCGTTGATGCTGCATAACCAATAGCAACAACTGGCTGCCGCAGCTCACCTGGTTGACCTCCGCATCGACAGCTGGAGCAACAAGCAGCACTTAACAAATGGTAAAAGCATCAACAAGCTTCCGCATCCGCAACGGAACGCGCCGCCACGGCAAAAGGCAGATAAAATGTCTTAGCTCTCACTCTCCCGTCTCTCTCTCTCTCCCTCTGATGCTCTTGACGCTTTTGCTGCCATTCCGGCTGCCGTTGTTGTTGAGCGATTATGCCAAGGAGCCCGTTGCTGCCACTTGAATGGCATTGGAGCACGTGTAAAGCGTCTGAAGTGTGTCGGCATGGGATCGTGAGCAAGTGTAGGAGAATGAGGATTTCACAATACTAAGGTGATGTGGGATTGTCAATAAGCCCAAGCCAGGCGACAAAGGTAACAGGAAGTAAAGTGTTGAAAGTGTGGAACGAAAGTAGGCTCAATTGAGTTAAAGAAGACTCAAGACCCAACTCGAAATGGTAGTTGGGGATAGTTAGGGTTTTTGTGTAAATCCTGGGTAGGAATGGAGGGTCTTAGCAACATCTGTACCTTATTTCGGCACTGCAATGCCAATAAACACACCGAAAGAGAAAAAGATAAAAGAGAAGAAAAGAAATGAAATGAAACAAAACGAAAAGAGAGGAAAAGAAATGAAATGAAATGAAAAGAAAAGAAAAGAGAAGAAAATGAAAGAAAAGAGAAGAAAAAAGAAGAGATGAGAAGAAAAGAGAAGAAAAGAGAAAAAAAAAGAAAGGAGAAGAAAAGGAAAGAAGAAAAGAGAGAAAAAGAAAAGAAAAGAGAATAAAAGAAGAAAAGAAAAGAAAGAGAAGAGAAGAAAAGATAAAAAAAAGAGAATAAAAAGAAAAGAAAGAAAAAAAAAAAGAAAAGAAAAGAAAAAGAGAAGAAAAGGGAAGATAAGAAGAAAAAAAGATGAAAAGAGAATAAAAGAGAATAAAAGAAAAGACAAGAAAAGAGAAGAAAAATAGAAGAAATGTGAAGAAAAGAAGAGATGAAAAGAGAATAAAAGAAAAGAAACAAAAAGGGAAGATAAGTTAAGAAAAGAGAAGAAAAGAGATGAAAATAGAAAAGAATAAAAGAAAAGTCAAGAAAAGAGAAGAAAACGGGAAAAAGAGAATAAAATAAAAAAAAAGGAAAGAGAAGAAAAAGAAGAGAAGAGAAGTAAAGGGAAAATAAGTGAAGAAAAGAGATAAAAAGAGAATAAAAGAAAAGGGAAGATAAGTGAAGAAAGGAGATGAAAAGAGAAACGAAGAAAAGAGAGGAAAAAAGAATATAAGAGAAGACAAGAAAATAGATAAGAAAACGATGAAAAGATAACAAAAGAGGATAAAAGAAAAGAGAAGAAAAGAGAAGAAAGAGAATAAAAGAAGAGACAAGAAAAGAGAAAAAAAGAAGAAAGTAAAGAAAAGAAAGAGAAAAAAAAAGGGAAGATAAGTGAACAAAAGAGAAGAAAAGGAGATGAAAAGAGAAAAGAAGAAAAGAGAGAAAAAAGAATATAAGAGAGAAAGAAATGAGAAGAAAAAGATAAGAAATCGGAAGAAAAAAATAACAAAAGAGGATAAAAGAGGATAGAAAGAGGGATAAAAAGAAAGGAAAGAGATGAAAAGAGAATAAATGAGAATAAAAGAAGAGACAAGAAAAGAGAAGAAAAGGGAAGATAAGTAAAGAAAAGAGAAGAAAAGGGAAGAAAAGTGATAAAAGAGATAAAAGAGAAAAAAAAAAATAGAGGAAAAGAGAACAAAAGAAAAGAAAAGAAAAGGAAATAAAAGCGAAGAAAAGAGAAGAAAATAGAACAAAAGAGAAGAACAGAGAAGAAAAGAGACAACTTGAATGCTACTATGCTGCTGCTGCGTCGTTAAGGGCCTATCATTAATTGTGAAAAGAGAAGAAAAGTTGGATTTGCATGTATGAGAAAAGGTTAAATAGGCTGATCGATAGAAGCCGAGATTTTCCAAAGGGAATTTTGAACTAGTAGAAAGTTTCTACGCATAAATGACTAAAAAAATCATTTTAAGAAGTCGATAAAAAAAAGCTGGTTCCCTGCCGGAATATTTGCAAGAACAGCCTCATCCTCGAAGAATAATTTTTCCTTGAGGCGTTTCCTTAAGAAGTGTAGGGCAGAGAGGCATAGTAGGTCTTGCATACTTTCTATCTCCTTCTCATTTCTATAGAAGACATTAATATGACCTTATGACCTCCTATCAGACCTTATCCTGTTTTTAGTAGTTTACGAGTTGGGAAATTCATTAAAGCTTGTAGCTTGGATAGAGGAATCAGAGGATAACAGACAGTTACGATGTCCCTTTAATTATCTGCCTTCGTTGTGGTTTTTCCGAGTACTTCTGTCAGACATCGAGAAAAGCCAAGTCAGCATTTAAATTTCCCCTATGCCCTATTGCACTTCAATTGCGACAGCTTTGTCGCCTGCAGTGCCTTATTCTAATATAACTTCAAGTGCAATTTTCTCTATCACTCTCTCTTACACACACTTTAGCTCATAATCATCTAAGCTAATGCAAAATGAACTTTTCATTTAACACAACAAAAGACAAATGTGCTGCGCTGTGCTTAATGCCTCGTGCCACATACCCAAAAGCCGCCTCGAGTACTTTTTCCATTTCGAAACCATTTTCCGCGGTTTTGTGTTTTGTTATGTAATGCATGTGTTGAGCGGGTTTCCATCATTAATTTGCCGATGAAACTTATGGCAATATTCCCAGGCAATGTTTGTCTAAGGACTCAGCTCGACAAATGTGCGTGTGTGCGTGTGTGAGAGTGGGTAACTTTTTAGTACCATTTGATGATTTTCGCTGTGTTATTGTTTGCCAAAGTTTTTGCATATTATCAACGGCAGCGGGCGTTCCATAAAATAATGTAATCTGTTTAAAAACAAACATGTCTTGAGCAATTTCGCGCGGCTAGGGACATATTAAAATGAGAGAGAGCGTGAGACGCCAGCGGTACCTAAGACAACAAAAACAGCCAGCAAAGAGCCGTTAACAAGTATAAAGTTGGCAGAAACAGAAACAACAACAACAACAACAACCACCTTCATCTTCTTGTGGAAACAAATTTTATGCCAAGATAAGTAAGACGGCGAATGCGACGGCAACGGCAACGGCGATAACAACTTTCCCATTTTGCCCCGCTTTGCTACTGCAATTTCTAGCTAGCTTCACTGAAGTTTTTCGGAAAATTCATGATGAAAACTAAAAGACAGACAGAAGGGAGCGCGAACTGAAGTTTCTGCCGGGCGACCAACATTTTATGTATATTGACAAGTTATTAAAGTGATAACTGGATGCTTCGCTTGCACTCAGGCAGCGCCATTAAATCAAAACAACGCCAAAAGTGCCGTGTAAAATGAAGCGCCAATAGGTAAATCCATTTGGCAGGTGATGCAAATGCAAACTGAACATCATTTTATGGTGGGATGAAAGTCTTAGGGAAATTAAAAAATAAAACTAAACGTTTCTCTAATGATACTTACAGACGTGATATCACTTTTATTTTATTACCAGTAGGAAAGTCCGAGCTTTGACATTACACGGCGGCCATTATTGTTTATCAATATGTATTAAGTTTTACCGCTTGCATTCAGTAGACTTTGGCATTCAATTTTGAGCAAGTTATCGCTCCCAGAATGCTTGGAAGTTAACCAAACTTATTATCAAAATTCGAATTCACAAATCATTTTTTAGAGCCAAACCCCAATTTATAACAAAAAGAACGTCCGAACTTTAAAACTAAATTAAACAAAACGTTTTTAATGACTTATTCTAGATGACATAAAAATTTATTTTTTAGCTTTCATAGCTTTGCAAAAGTGAATCTATTCATATGAATAATTGTGCCAAAATAAATTTGTATGTCATCTCGAAAGAGGCCTTTTTCTTACCATAATTCTGTCAAAAACTTTTCTTTAATACATCGTTTAATGACATTTAACAACTTAAAATACCAAGGGTTCGACAATGGGAGCAAATATGTCTCCAGAATTTCATTCGCTGAAATAGTATTTGTAAGGCATCACATAAAAGTTGTCAATGTGTTGAGCAACCAACCTGCTTACAAGCTCTTGATGCTTTTAAAAGCTCTCTGCCCTTTTTCTGTGAATATACACAATTACACATTAGTAAACTAAACCACAACTTGAAGGAGAGCAATTACTTTCAAGACCAATACGACTCCAGGACAATATCAAACATATTCAAAGCTCGGACGGAGATGCTGGCACTAAATTATATGCCACACTGTCAAAATTTAGTTGAGGTATGCACTCTTTGTAATATGCGAAAGAGGGAAGACGTGGCTCATTTATGTGCAACCTGTCCAATATTGCGAGAGCTGCGAATGAATGTTTGGGGAAAATCCGTGCTGAATCAGGAAGATATCAAAATGGTTTTAAACGGAGCAGTCTGGGAAAAGCTGGCATAATTCCTCCTACATGCAAAACGCTACAGAAAAAGAATCCTCGAAGAAAATTTCTAAAGACCCTTTAAAAAAAAAAAAAAATTTGTTTTGTATGTTTCCAGTTTATAAAAATTTCATTAATTTATGTACGTCCAACTTAATGTTAATAACTGTATAAATTTAATAGGCTGACGGCACTATTGCCATGCTATTTATATCAATTTCTTTATATAGTAAAATTAATTCAGTACTGTGCTAAAAAAATCTAAACAGAAAAAAAAAGTTTAATCAAAATAAAGAACATTACTACTACTTACTACTACTACACAATTACACTAGGCAAAATGGTCAAGTTTATTAAAAGTGTGTATGTGATTTTAAATTATTTTTGTGTGCTAAACACGAATCTGTTTGGAAAAATGCTCCATCAGGTTAGGGTTTTTTTAATTTGAGCCTAAATATTGGCACACGAAAATCATCTAATATCACTTGTTTTATAAACTGAAAAAAAGTTTACATTTTATGGTCTTGAGTTATTTTTTTAGGTAGTGCCAATTTCTCTGCTCCCAAAGCCGACACTTGCTGTAGAGCGATGCTCATCAGAGCTTTTTGAGTTTTTATATTGAGTACATATATTGACGTTAAAGTATATACAATCCTGAATACCTGAAATTAAAATACAGCCATTTACAATACATTATGAGCAGAAAATGTGATTAAAAATGTTAGAAAAATATTAGTTAAATCAACAATATCCAATTAATTTATTTATGAAAAATCAAACATTTTTTCTACTTTTTAGGAATTACTTCACATATTTTTGCAAAGTTTAATTAAAACCCTTCTTGAAAAAAATAAGTAAATTAACAAACCTTTTAATGATAATAAAGCCTCCAGGATTATTTATGTGCTCAAAATCAGACATCGAGCTAATCATTGCTTGAATATTTCTAGTGAAAAACATTTTGGTCAACATGCAAAAATAATAGAGCTCTCTGAGCTCCATAAAGTAGATTGTTTGTCCAAAATGATTGACAATTAAGCCTTAATATTGGGACAAACGGGACGAACAAAGCTTTTTACAAAGAAAAATCAAAATTATAGTTCTTGCATAAGAATATTAAGTTATTTTATTAATATTATTTTATTGAATTGTGTTGGTTATAGCGATCTGATTTTCGTTAATACAAAGTTTTGTTAGCCCCTGAACTCGAACTCCGATGAGAGTCAGAAATATATTGGGATACAAATTTCAAACTAGTGTTTCATTACATTGAGCCAGCAATACAATACAAATAATATTGACTCATGAATAATATTGTTGATAACATAAACAATTGGCTTATGAGAACTGAAATATGAGCAGGGATTAATCCCGAACTGAATATCGATCCGGAACCGAAATGAGAATTTCGGTTATCAGTTAATTTCGGTTTTCGGTTCCGATACGGTACTCAGATTTTATTTCCGTACACCAGTACGTACCTGTACAAGTATAAATTTTTGTTAAAGTATTTCACGATATCCAAACAATTAATGGACGTAATAGAATTAAATATAGCTATTTCTATCCGGTTTAATTTTTGGAAAACAACTTCGCTAATCGCTTCTGTCCGCTTTTCTAGTGATAAACCAACACTCAGGAAAAAAAGACCCAGAATTAAGACATTTTTTTCTCTGGTTGCCCCTACAGGCCCGTCTTAGGGACGATTTCTCATTACATAATCTATACAATAAAATAGTAAATTGTAAGTTTATCCTTCTTTGGGCCGATTTCTCATCTTCAAGGTAGTCATTATGACTCAAATAAACTTTAATTTCTGATGTTTTTTAGTCTCTCTCAAAGATTCTGCTTTCTATGAGATGAGAAATCGGACCTAATCCTATATCAAATCTTTCTATAAAGCAGAGAAATATTTCTTAATTATGGTTCGAAATAATCGGTCCTAAAATCTGCTGCATTCCTGCCATAAATATAGATATTTTGCCATTTGGAATATATTTGAACGCATATTATAAGACTAGGGTTCAATACAGTCCACAATACGCTGGTAGAATACTTAAAGGGGTGCATCAGCTCTAAAACAGTTAAAAACCTAAGATCTGCCTGAGGTTTTCCATACATTACATTTTTCTAAATATTAAAACTAATCTTTCTTAAAATAGGATATACAATTTCTAAATTTGAGAGCGAAACTTTATTTAAATCAAGAATCTTCATTTCTAAAATATGTATTTCCATATTTCTAACATTTCTCTATTTAAGAATTATTTATAGGGATTATATTTACGAAACAAAAAATAATTCGTCTCTTTAGAAGTTTTTTTCTGTCTTATGTATGTATTTTAAAAAAAATAATTTGATACTGATTTTTCTTCTATAAAATGTAATACATTTTTTTCTGAGTGTTTATATTTCCATTTTCCCGGCTTAAATATATACTTGTAATAATTATAAATTAATAAAATAAATAATAATAAACCGCAACAATACCGGTATAAGCGTTTCGGTATGGTTCTGGTTCTTTCGGTTCCTATTATAAGGGTTAACGGCTTTTGGTTCTCAAATAAAGGGTAATATCGGTTCCGGTTTCACTACCGGTACGTGGCTTGGAACGGTTTATTTCTGTTAACGGTTCCGGTTCCGGTATTATTTCCTGAATATGAGACACATTTTTGTGACAGTATGTTATAAATATAACGTAAAAAAGGGTACTATCCTTTATTGCAGATTTTAAATTTGGCCCATCAGGGACCAGGGGCCGGCCGGACGATGCTATGATCGGGCATTTCTCGAAACATGGTTTCAATGGCTTTGTCACTATTCCCTGAACTGTTAAATACATAAGATGTCAAATCTAAATATTATATTTTTCTAATGTTTTCTACGAATTTATTGAACCACCCTCCTTTCTGTAATTATAACGGTGATGGGCACCACCTTTATATTGAGCAAGAAGCTGCAAATGCGATTGTTTGAGTGAGCTTGTTCGGTTCAAAGTATGCAGACTTTCTAAGCGACCATAGAACTTAGCTGGTGAGACAAAAACAGAGAAACATACGAATGCTACATCAACAAAGCGCTCAGTTTTCTCAGTTGTTAGCCATTGAAATTCCCTCTTCAGGGCCTTATTCTAGAGATATAAGTTTATTTGAATTTTGAAACATGTTTTTGTTTATAATGTTGTGTAAAATTGTTACCGTCTGTGCACTAATTTCTATTAGTATTTACGAAAGATTTTTGCCCAAGTGCCCATTATTAACATGATTTTACAGTGGCTTGACAAAACAACAAAAGCCTAATTAGTGTGTTCTAATGGTCACTTGTGCGAAATTGCAGCTCCCCAAAGGCAAAAAAAAAAAATAAAATACTTTTCGTGCGGCCATGGCAAAGCGTCACAAAGCAATTTCAACAAATTGCGCACAGTTTAGCACAAAATGCTGAAAGCATTAAAACAAAAACAGCAACAACAAAAAACAAAAACAAAGCAAAACTGCTGAGCGTTTTTATTTATTGTTTAACAACATTCAGTCAAACTGAACATACCATATATGTGCAGTGTTTTTCTATAGTTTAAAACAATAAAACTCAAAATTGAAAGTAAAAATGTAGCAACTTTGGGGTTTAGCAACAAAATTTTGGCAAAAATTGGACGGGCTCAAGTTGGAGGTTTTTTCTTATTGGGAAATATGCTTTGTTACTCCCCGTTAAGAGGGAGTGCGTAAGAGGTTGGGTTTATGGGGCTTTGTGGTTTAATACCGTAAAGCCTGATATAATGAAGAAAAAAAGCATCGGATTTTGAAAATTGTATAAATTTGTATTATATAAAAATATTTTCTTAGAAAATGCCAGCAACAGTAAATTAAATCATTGATCACACCACAACCAAATTTTTGTTCAAGATCACGGTCGCCAATTTTTTGTTTAAGATCACGGTCGCCAATTTTTTGTTTAAGATCACGGTCGCCAATTTTTTGTTCAAGATCACGGTCGCCAATTTTTCGTTTAAGATCACGGTCTTCAGTTTTTTGTTCACGGTCGCCAGTTTTTTCACAAAAAAACATACGAAAGTAGTGGTTGCTATGCACTTTGGTCTGATCAAAGAAAAAGCATTAGCTTTAGCTAGAGCCAATTGCCGAGTACTCATCTGTACAGTCTATGCCTAAATGCGCATGCAGTGCAGAAAGCTGGGCCGTACCTCTGGCGTAAATGATGCATCTGTTGTGCACATCCGTTCACCCATTTTATTATATTGTAACTCAATTTGAAATTCAAATTGCAAAGCATATTAAAGCCCATATAAGATGAATTAAATTTAGCCCAAGCCACTTTTGCTAATGCAATTACACTTCAACTCGAGTCGCATTGCACTCAAGCTTACACAATAAGCTCTTTGTTGTAGTAGTTACCCGGCTTCGTATACGAGCACTACTCCCCCCTCTAACGTACGTATTCGTAAACTGTGCTCAAGCGTAACAGTAAGCAAGTTTCCACACTACTTAAAATATGAGCACCCCATTTCCTATGAGTTGGTCAAGCAATTGAAAATGATTTGAACGGAGACAAAGTCAAAACAGACGAAAATTTGTTGGCCAAATCCAACTTGTGAACAAGCAGAAAGGACAGAAAAAGGATTACGTCAAGCATATGTATTGCCATGGATGGGCGAACTTCGACTCCGTTTCCATCTCCGGTCAAAGTTTTAAGGCGCGAGGGGGGGGCGGGGCGGAAAGGGGCCGAGATTTCAATTTGCCGATACGAATTGTCCTTTGGACGAAATGGGGAATCCCCGGCTCGCCCCCAGATACTAATATGACATTTGAAGTGATTTTTATGGGAAAGTTGCTGATGCTTCCAAACAATTCAGCGCAGCGAGGTTTTTTACGATACACTGAGAGAAAATCAGACTACAGACTAGCGAAGATAATTTTCATTTATTTAATAATTTCTTAAGCTTTATTTTGATTAGTCTGACTTCTCATAAGAGAAGTTCAAATGTGTCAAATTTTAGTACAAAATATTATCAAAACTCTCTTATGAGTTTCTCATATAAGTTTTTTGACAGCCAACTCAGAACTTCCTGAGTTATTTCTCAGCCATCTTATATGAGATCTCAGACAAATGATATACAGCTTTAGAATTTGTTAACCAATAATTAAAAGAAAAAACTTATAGGAGCTTATAGCTTCTCTACGAGAGTGGGTTAATAAGTTTTAGTTTTAGCCATGAAACTTTTTTTACACTTGCAAAATGCGTATACATTTTCCCCAGAAGTTTGCAACGTAAAGAAATATATATTTCGATTGATCCTTGGTCTTTGCATTCCAATGATGGATCCAAGTTTTATGTACAATTGCAAAACAACGGTAATATTAATTCTAATAGGGATTTCACTTTGCCAAACACTGTTTCAAAGTGATCACATGATTGTATTTGTTGTCAACTTTCAGCTGAAGCTGCCGTTTTATCATATCCAAAAAATTGTGAGATGGCTCCAGTGTCTGTAATTTCGAGCACTTTTACTCGTCGGTCGTTACTAATTCTTGAATTTTGTTCACCATTACTGGGGTGGGCTATCTTCTTAAAAAATGCTCCTTTCCGAATTTTACTTCAGATGTTCTATATTTTATAGTTAATTTCAACAGTGCTGAATCCCCATAAACATCATTCACTTTAATTTGGATCTAATCGTTGGATTTATGATTTAAGAACAAAAATCTAATGATATAGATAAAATTTCGTCAAAAATTTTACAGAGGAATCAAATTTCATGAAACCATTACCAGCAATCAGATAATTGACTTATAGTACATATCAGGAATTTTTGTGATTTTTTTTGAGAACATAGAAGATAAATAGCGTAAGGGTAGAGGACCAGGAGGCACTTGACATCACACCTGAAAATGCACATCTGATGCCAAAAAAAATGCCTCTTTAATATGAGTTTTAAGCAAATTGTTTGCTTGAAAAAAAAAAATTTTAAATATTAAAAATGTATGTCAAAAAGTGTATGTAGTATGCCCTTGTATTATATGTCAAACTGGAACGACCATCCCTGCAAACAATTGAAGTGTTTCCTATCTTTTTCTTCAAAAAGAGAGATTGGCCATTATTAAATACGGATTCGGTTCGATGATAGTTATCGATTTACCATAACAGAAGGGATATATGGTATCGTTGTTTCATCATCCAATCGGTAAATTAAGTATATATACCTCAACATTCGCCTAGGAGACTTAGTCCGCATTTACTCGATGAAGTTTCCTTCATGAAGTTCTTTATGAAGTTTTTGTTTGTGGGGAAGAGGTGAAGAGGGGCAGCCGCAGCTGGCAAAGCTTCATGACCTACCGTGGCGTGATGCTTTTCGATAATTCTCCCTTGCTTTGTTCCGATTGAACTGATGCAGGGTTGATTTGTGGGTTATTTGCTTATCGATAACACGTGTTCTCAGGCGAATTGAAATCGAACTTCATAAAGCAAACTTCTTCATGGAAATGCGCATGAAGTTTTGAAGATGCTTCATGAAGCAAACTTCATCGTGTAAACACGGATTAGTCGGGATTTACACCATGAAGCAAATCAAGTTTTCTTAGTAGGCGTCGAGTTCAGATCAAATCTTTCAAACCTTTAAAACGAATAGTAAGGAAATACATATAAATCTCTCGCCTACTAAGAAAACTTCATGAAGTTTGCTTCATCGTGTAAATCCCGTCTTAGATGCAATTCTTTTTGAAGTCGACTCGCCTTTTCATCATCTAATCTGAAAATTTGCGGAACATCGCTTTAAAATTTTAAAGAAGTCTTAAATGCATTTCTTCTTGAATTGAGTTCGAAGACATTATTAATATTAATTAATATTACAAAAACAAAATACTAACGCATTTGTATCTTCCATGCGAGAAACCATAAGCAGGCTCAATTTTTAATTTCGGTTGCTCCAGAATAAGTTTCCATAATACAATCAAATACAGTAAGGATCAGAATAAGTTTGGAATTCGCTAGAAGAAATTCTCCTGTCCTGTTTTGCGTCTTGCTTAAAAATACAATGAAAAACTTGAGAAGTGTGCCAAAAACTATTTATGTTCGAGCTCATTTTATTCATTTTCATTCATTTTAAAGTGTTTTATATAATTCCACATCACTAATTTTGTTTATTTCAGAAAATGTTCATGAAATGATTGACAACTCCACAGATATGGAGTCAATCAAAGTTTGTCAACAACATTTTCTATTTGCCAAGGATTGAATAAATAAGGAACTAAACCAAATAATAACAATAAAATAATTTTAAATTACGCGTGGATGATTGACTAATTTATAGATTTTAAAACACATTTTATTTTATTAGGTAAAAACATCGCTTTATTTTACGCAGTAGGAAAGGGTTTCCTTTCTTATGAAAAAATCGCTTTCGTAATGCCCGAGAAGACTCATTTTAACAGCGGGAAGAAACGCTTTCTTATCCATCACTATTTCTTTTCTCAAAGAAGAGACTTTTTCTCAACACCAGAATGAAACGATTTCTTATCCCCAAAAAGAGACTTTTTTCTTTCACCCAGAAGAATTGCTTTCTAATCGTCCAGAAGTATCCCAGAGTGGCACACTTCTTCCCGAAGAGAGATGAGAATGCGATATCGCTAGAGTAAAGCGATTCCCACTAGAATAATCTCATTCTTATCTTCCGCGATAAAAAAATGTTTGCTGGGATAGTCCAACTTCCAGCCTCCTTCTCAAATTGAAATGACGTAGACCAAATTTCAATTTGATGCGGATTTGTAGAACTACTTTTCGGGTAGTATTTCGTGTGATATTGGATCCAGGAATTATTTCTTTTATGTCTTGAGCCGGCTAGTTTGAACAAAATAGCAATAAATAAAATGGATCTTATAAATATTCAGTCCATCGGTAAATTTGGAGCATAATATCCAAATGTTAATTTAAATTATTTTTATATGAAAATGCATAATTTTTTCTAAGTGTGGATGCTGTTTGTCAAAAAGAGAGACAAAGGACATTCCCATCACACACACAGACACACACACACACTCCTCAAACAACACAAAAAATCACCCTTGAAAATTTCTAATCTCTTAATGGATGACAATCTGCGTTTTAAATGGTTTGCACGAGTCCTGGCTGGCCCCAGTAAACTCTGTGCGAGTGAGTTGCGAATACTGAGCCAAAAAATAAAACTAATTCCATCAACGGCAGCGACAGTTCCTCCATTGTTTGCCTAATGAAAGAACGCTGTTTGGGCAAGTTTTTAAAGGTTTCGTTTGTTTGGCTCTTTTTTTGTGTGTGTGTGTGTGGTGTTTTTATACCCTGAAAAGCTTTCTCTTTGTTTGATTTGTCTTCAAGTTTGCGAGGAGAGAAAATGATTTGGAAAATTGACATAACATGTCACGGCTAATCACACACTCGACTGAATGACTGACAAACTTCAACCGAAAATCGAGTTCATAAATCATGTTTCAAATACAATATTTATGATGATTTCCAAGAAAGTCTTCTTCATCTACTCCCAGCTAATTCTTGAGCTAATCAAATTATGTAAGTAAAAACCTCAAAGCAGACATAAAAGTAAGTCTACTAAGGGGCGGGGTGACGGGGGGGCCAAATGGAGGTTTAACCATTATAGTGCGCTTGATTTTGGTGGCTCAGACATGCTGGCGACGCAAACATGTCATCGATGTGATGAGGTGGTAAAGAAGGAGGGCAGCACATGGCACGGCACTTCAATACCCGCAGGATAATCTTGAATAATAAAGCCCTCCTACCGCCACCTTTAACTTCATACGTTCATACTCACGCAGCTGGGCAGAGAAAACTCCAGTCAGCCAGGCGACAAAAGCAGAAACGGAGATTTCTTGTTGAAGCAAGAATAAAAGGATAGTTAATCAATTTCAGGTATAATATATTTAATGTATTTAAGGTAATGTCAATATTTTACGGTATAAGGTGAACATTATAACATACCTTGAACATACTTTTCACAATTTTGTTGGTAATTTGTTTGGACCTTAGATATATGTAGAAGGCATCGTTATTTATCGATCCAACAAATTTTTTAACGATTAGTTGAACCATACTGAATATTTAAGCAATATACAATTTGGAGCAACTTCGCTACTACTCGAAGTGTTATACCACACACTCTCTCTCACTAACGCTGGAGAGTTCGTGTGCTGCCATATTCAAAGGTATTCTGTTATATTCATACTTCGTTACTGTTTCAGAGTGTATTACAGTCGGGCTTGATCAACTTTCTTACTTGTTACCGCTGTCACCACCGTCGACTGTACTTCTCCGTCTGTGGAATTCATACTGTCCATCCGAAAGTTTTCCTAGATTATGGATCACGTCCTCTAGTCAACTTTGCCCAAAGTGTCAAGGGTCTGAATTGGGCAACACATAACCTAAATATTTTAGTCTTTCTCGTTCAAACAAATCGTATGCTACAGCAACACTATCAATGCTCACACTGTCAAACATTCCCTTCGACTAACAAACTCGTGTGTGATTGAGAGTTAATGATCTAATTTGATTCGTTTACAATGATAGTGTGAGTGCGAGTTAAAGCAAATGATCCAAATGTTTATGATAGGAAGATAAATCGTTTAGAGGCTTTTAGGGATTACTAATAAGAGCTGAATTCTGTACCTATCAGGTTTGTGTTTTTCGGATACACACCCATTAAAGAGCTGCAGAAAAAGCTCCGGGTCAAGTCGTAGCGCAATCTTCAGGGCTTTATTGGGTATCCCGTCTGGTCCTGTGGCCTTGCTGTGCAAAATCCTGAATCCAGCATCCTGCTTAATGTACTTCATCCTCGCTGACAGGTATAAACGGGTACTCACAGAGAAATCGAGCAGGATTAGACTGAAATCGGCTTCAATTTAGTTTTAATTCGTCTTGAATTTTCAAGAAGAAATCTGCTTGAAAGCGAGAAGACTTGTGCGCTCTCTGACATCTTTGTTCTAAAATGCTTACATTCAAAAAGATATATTCTTGAATTTGAGAATAAATCATGCTTGAAATGAAGCCGACTAAATTTAAAACCGAGCAGATCGAGCTCCAAAATTCATGCTTAATTTCAGTATTTTCTTTTTGGATCCAAGAAGATTCTATCTTGCCGAACTTCTGACACGAAATCTGCTTGATATCAAGCACGATCTGCTCGCTATTTTCTCTGAGTGTATGTCTATTGATCTGACGTGACCAGCCTCCGCTGCACTGGGAAAAGGATTGTCACTATCTTCCCAAGAAATTTACCACTTGTTTTGTGGAGATGCGTTTTTTTTTTAAACGATCTTGAAGGCTTGATGCCAATTCTTTCGATCGGCATCATCGCACAGTTTTTTCTTTCTTGATTTGCGGCAAAGTCTGGCGACCCTCTTGACCACCGTGTTCGTCTCCTAGCTTTGAGGCGTACACCTCGCATTTATGCTATGTGATCACTCCACCAATGGACCGATGGATGGGCGTATATGTAAGTATTTCTGGAAATCGCAGGAGTTCTGTCGCGCCAATGTCAGTTCACTCGCCATTTCATCTGCCATTCCAGGAGACAGTGCGTTTGGGAGCACCATAGCGAAGGCATTTGCATCGAGCGTGTTAGTTTTCCAACCTCTCTAGGGACCGTAGGACATAGAATTGCTGCATGATCGCTCTGGGTGTATAGTTCACTTAGACTCCAACTAGCAGTCCTGCAAAGAGATGAGCTGGGAAAAGTCAGGTCTATAATAGAGTCTATTCCATTTCTGATTAACGTGTTTTCCGTTTCTCTATTTAGGAAGATTCCTCTAATAGTGTTTTTAGGCCTATTCTCAGATCACATAAAATTATTTTCGCCACAATGCTTCATATGAATAGAAACACTTTTATAGAGCTTTGAAATCAGAATGCTTTTCACAAGCTGTCTTATTCATATGAAGCATTGTGCCGAAAATAAAATTTATGTCATCTGAGATTAGGCCTTAAACTTGAAAATAAAATTCATTCCTTTTGATTATTATTTTTCTTTCTCTTATGTTTTAAGGAATAAGGATTGATTTACTCGTATTTCAAGAAAAAAGAACATAATTATCTTCATATTTTAAGATCAAACCGGCCAATGTTCAATCAAAGATATACTTAAATTTAAAATGGAATTTGTTTCTGAGTGTACTTATTTTATGTTCTCTTATTAGGTTTCCAGAATGTTTTAAGGGACTAATTTGTAGTTTTAAGAGTTAATCTTGATTGACTAAGGACTGTTACAACCTAAAGGTATGATCAAAAAGATAATAAAATAAATAGTTTGTTTAATATACACGGAACGGTATAGAATAAAGTTTTTCGGTATTGAAACAATCGTACTTGATGTAAGAATTTTGTACTTGCTTCTAGTATTCTCGTTCATACCGTAGTATTGACAACGTTTATATTTGATTCAAATACAAAGCTTACGGTTTTTTCTGAGTCTATCTTAAAGACAATAAGAGTAAGTTCTACGTGCTTTTGCAAGTTACAAGGTGTATACCATACCCAGATCAAGTTTGTTTCAGATTTGGAACAGGTTGGACTCTCCTCTCTCACGAACTGCAGACTGATAGACTGTTAGAGCCTCAATTTTAAAGATAGAAACTTGAAAATTTAGATAAATCAACTTAGGCCAAATATCTTTTTTTCTAATAAGATCGGTAAAAAACATAGAAGTTATGCACGAAATAATTTAACTTGTTGTTCAGCTGGTGGAGAATCAGCAGCGGCGACTGCGTCGGCAGCGTGTATGTATGTGTAAAATCATATAAAACTACTGGGTTTTTTAGGGTTCTCAACTGCAGCGCTCTTCCTGGTTTGTTTTATGCAATAGACCATGTTGTTTTCGATTTGGAAAAATTCGTCGCAAAGTCAGAGTCTTAAAAACTAAAACCTTGTACACAAGCCAAATATTTAACTATTCTGAAAATATCTCTTAGAACGGACTCAAAGAGGATTTAGGGACTCCAAAAAGCCCCCAACGGTTCTCGAAAAAAATTTCCGTCTTAAATGGAGCGCACCTAAATCCTTCTGGTTCATTATGATTACATTTCGTTTTCTTGCAAAATTATTTTTCTCTCTTTTCGCATAGTTGAACTAACACATTTGTCGGCTGTGCAAATTGTGCACTTCATGCTTTGATATGGCTCGTACCGTACTTTAAAATGCAGACAGATAGACAGATAGATAGATAGAAACAAATAGCGCGACTGAGACTCAAACAAATACATTATGACACAGACACACACACACACACTCGCAATCCCTGGGCTGGACCCATTTTGCACGTTTGTAACGCCATTTTGTATGTCGACGCGCCGTTTGAATATTTTACAAGCAGCACAGACCAAAGCCCGGGAACCGGCAACAGGAGTTAACCAAATCCCGAACTCTTGTCTAGCTCTATTTTCTATTTGCCTGTTCTCTGTCGCTCTTTTGTGTGTTTGGTCGCTTTTTAATTATAGCTTTTAAATGTTCACCCAGCTCGAGCGTGTATTTTATTTATTTCACAGCTACGGGCTGCCCTGCCCTCATCCAGATTGGGAGCACGAGACAATGTGCCCGGAAAAATGCGCCATGTTGTGGGTTTGTTGTATGCCTCCCCATCCCCCTCCCCATCCTCAACCCTCAGACCAAACTTCCGTTTCCTCTTACTACTATCTCTATGTGGAAAAGCGCTAAAATTACTCGGGCGCTTTTAATTTGATATGCAAATACGGCGAAAAACGAAAGCAAAGTCGTTGCCAAAGGTTGATGATGGAAATGTGAAAAGTGAAACGCAGATGGCACACCCCTCACCTTCGCTGTCTATTTGCAGTTCAAAGACTCAAATGAAGTGCGGCACCGGAAATCGGGGGTTATATGGGGGTAATGAAAACCCTTATGTGCCAGTTGCCAGCTAGTTTTCGCCATCATAACGGAAGTGCTGGCGACGATGGCTGACTGTCTGCCCGCCCAGACAGCCGCTTTTTATGATGTGGCTAAGTTTTTGAGGATAGTCGCGATATTGAAGTGGAAACTGAGAATGCGAGGATGCGAGTGGATGTCATTGCCATGGCAATTAAAAATGTCGGAGTTTAACTATCGCATAAGCTGTTGATAGGCGGTTAAGACAGCCCAAGAAGCGAGAGACCATAAAAATGTAAGTAAAGTGATAAAGAGTTGGCAATATCCAGAGAGGGAGATGGGTACTTGGATGACGATTATAAGGAAATAAATTTCAAATTATCAAAGAAGAGTAAGAAAAAAAAAAATAAAATAAAAATTTTAAAAATAAAAAATACAACTGGACCGGTAAAATATATAAAGGATATAGAAATGAAATATTTAAAAAATTTTAAATCATTGATAAGAAAGATTTGATACCATAAAAAAAACTTTTCTTAGTAAACCACATTTTCCGACCGATCGGTCCTATGGCAGCTATATGCTATAGTCATCCGATTTGATAAATTTTTTTCCAAATTGCGTAAAAGCATATAAAACTAATATATACCAAGATTAAGGACGTTACGATGGAAAACAAAAAGTTTTCCTCACTAGAACTAGTTTTAGACCGACCGTTTATATGGCAGCTATATGCTATAGTCTTCCGATTTTGATAAATTTTTCCAGAATTACGCGGAAGCATATAAAACTAATACAAACCATGATTGGTGAAACTACGATGGAAAACTAAAAAGTTTTTCTCACTAGAACTAGTTTTTCGATCGACCCTTTATATGACAGCTATATGATATAGTCATCCGATTTTGATAAATTTTTCCAGAATTATGTGGAAGCATATAAAACTAACATATACCAAGATTAGTGACGCTAAGATGGAAAACAAAAAAGTTTTTCTAACTAGAACTAGTTCTTAGACCGATCATTCCTATGGCAGCTATATGATATAGTCATCCGATTTTGATAAATTTTTCCAGAATTATGTGGATACATATAAAACTAACATATACCAAGATAAGTGACGCTACGATGGAAAACAAAAAAAGTTTTTCTCACAAACCATTTCTTAGACCGATCGTTCCTATGGCAGCTATATGATATAGTCATCCGATCCGGCCGGTTCCGACATATTGCTGCGTGCAGTAAAAGAAGACTCTGTGCAAAATTTCAGCTCGATAGCTTTAAAACTGAGGGACTAGTTCGCGTAGAAACAGACAGACAGACGGACAGACGGACAGACGGACGGACGGACAGACGAAAATGAACTCGGCTTGTCGTCCTGATCAAGAATATATATAGTTTATGGTCGGAAATGAATATTTCTATGCGTTACAAACTTCTGGGCAAAATTAATATACACTTTTCAAGTGTATAAAAGAATTGACTGAAAGAAAATTAATTGCAAAACTATTTATATAAAGGGTGGCGACGCTCTCACTGTAAACCTAGTCCTTTTTGTACAGCTGTGGCAGTGCGAATGGAGTAATTTGTCTGCCTAGAAGAGTCTACAGAGAAAGGCAATTTGAAACGCCATCTACCTATTCACTTAAAATTAGTCAGCTACTAGCTATCATTTTCGCTCTCTGAATTTGACTATGTTCTCGCTCTAACCACAGTTTTTTATATAGGAAAAACGACTTATTTTAAGTAAAGTATCTACATGACAATAGGAGCTTACCAGCAGTATCTATCTATGTCATAATGCTTTTTCTTTACTGTGCTCTGATTTGGATTGCAAAATTTCGAAAGTTTGATTCTCCAGTTATTATTTTTGGTTTTAATAAAGGCCTGATCTCAGTTGACTTAAATTTTATTTTCGGCACTATGCTTCATATAAATATGACAGCTGTTCAAAGCATTCTGATTTCAAAGCTCTACAAAAGGGTTTCTATTCATATGGAAGCATTGCAAAAGAAAATAATTTTATGTCACCTGATAATAGGCCTTAAAATGTACTGTTAAAAAAACAAATTGTCCGGGACCTGTGCGTATATGTGTGAATGGTAAATCGTGGTAGAATCTCGCAATCGTAGTGACCTCAATTCAACAACTATTTTTAGACTTTTGTGGAATGTGACTTTTTTTATCCGGCTGCATTCAGTCTAGTTTTCTTTGCATTTGCTAATATAATATGTTATCTTTGTGAAATATTTATACTCGTCTGCCACAACCTGCCACTGCTTATAACAGAATACTTTTAAGGCTCCATGTCGGTTTGCAAACGCATGCCGAAAATGATCCTGCAAACCAATATTCGGCAGTTGAGGCGAATTTTTTGCAAACTTTCTTAGATAAATAAAGAACAAAGAAACAGCTAATACGAAATTTCAAGAGCAAATCGGCTTAAAACGTACGACGTCTTTAGGAACATAGAGTATCACACACTTTGTTTATTGTCTTCCAATCAAAAAGAGGCAGATTCGGGGTACTGACAAGGACATCGTTGAAACCCGATTCGGTTTGGGTTTTGCGATGTGCCCAATATTGGTCCAAACAGCCTTGAACGCATCCAACCATGACTGATCTAGGTGTTCTATTCGACCATAAACTTTGCTTTAATGACCATATTGGAACTATAGTTAATAAATCAAAGGGTATTATAGCTTTTATTAAACGTTGGTCTATTACTAAACTTTTTTACTCTTCCCTTGTTCGCCTTGAATATTGCTCATGCGTTTGGCCTCCTCAGTACGACAGGTATCAGGAACTTATAGAAAGTGTTCAAAAACATTGCGCGGCTTAAACTAGGATCCTATTCTTCAACTACCATCCTACACTGATAGGCTTCAACTAATAAACTTGCCAACTCTTAAGAATCGAAGGACTTGCCATGGCGTGCTATTTGTTCCTAAGCTGATAAATGGAGATATTGATTCTTGTTTTCTTCTAAGCCTACTACGATTTGCGATTCCACCTAGAGTTACGCAGTCATATCAGCCTTTAGCACTGAGCACTTGCAGAACGTATATCGCCTTGAATGATCCGATTCGTGTTTTATGTGCTAATTATAATAACCAGTACCACTTGCTGTAAACTACGTGTTCCAAAGATAATAATAAGTATAAGATTTTATTGTTTTTATTCTCGCCACGCTCCTGAATCTGTCTTCACCATTCTTTTGATGTGAGCCGGTGTATATCTATTAAAAACTCCCCTAATCTGGATGGTGAAACAGATTAGGATATTATTATTATATTATATTACCTCTACAGCGTTGACAGAATATTGTTAACTTTTTTTAAACAAATAAACAAAAAAAAAATAAGCAAAAAATAAATACAAAGATAACATACATACATATATCGAAATATGTTAATTTCAAAAGCACGGGATTGATTTTGGGTTTTTTTTCTGAGACCTCTGGTTTTGAATCTGATGATTATTCCAAAAATCTACTCAAAAGAGAGAATAGTCGTAGTCCGAATGAGCATATCGTCATTTCCTTGCAAACAAATTGCAAGATTTCTTACCAGAACAAACTTTTATTTCATGTCTAAGTGAACTGAGGTTCATACCACAACCTGGAGTGTTTCAGGTTTGCAGCCTTTTAAATAACAGGCGTAAATTATGACTTAATTTTCAGACTTGACGTTATCCTACGTGCTATAGCTTCTGGGCCTGAAGTAAGTATTGATCCGTTTCGAGTTTTTGTGTTTTAAATTCACGGAACTAATATAATTTATACTAAGTTGTTACCAATATGAAAAAAGTCCGAAGAAGCATTGGAAGGAAGAAATAAAGATTTTCGACTGATGCATACACATAAATCATCACGCGAAAAATGTATATCAGATATTTTGTTAATAATTCCTTAATTAATTACCATTCAACCAAAAAAAAAATTTTCAAAATTTTTATTTTTTTAAGTTTTAAGTTTTTAAGTGACTCAAAACATATTAACGGTTGCCTTATATCTACCTAATCTGAATCTATAGAATCGGTTACAGGCCATTTTTGAAAGTTTAATGCTTTTTAGCCATTTAAGAAAAAAAGACAAGATATTTGTAAAAGGGAGAGAAGGATGTATTTATATGCTATAAAAGACACAAAATCAAGGGTACAGTGTATTTTATAGTCGGGGTACTCGACTGCAGCGCTTTTACTTGTTTAATTAATGGTTAGTGGTAAATTTTCTGATTGGTCAAGAAATTGCTTACGGTAGTCGCTTATAAAGCGCATGCTGTGGTCTTTCCCTTACAATATTAGCAATGTTTCACATATTCCAATATTCTTTCATTTTCGATAGCTTTTAATGTCTTTTTATTAATGGTCTCTTTCTCTCTCTTTGCTATATTTGTTCTTTTATCCACTATTTCTGCCATCTTTTTCTATTTTATAGATTTGCTCAATTGCTGCGCTCCTTGGCATGTAAATAATATTTAATTTATTGCTTTTCGACAACATCTTAACCTTTGATCTACTTGTTAAATGCCTGAAGAACTTTAACCCACTTGAACATCCCTTTGAACTTGAATTCCACCCCCAAGAACCCATACTTGACCACCACTAAAAATGGCATACCAATTCACACCCGTAAGAAGTAGTCGTAATTCGATACGTTCTTTTTTTCTTTTTTTTTGTATGCGCCCATATCTAAATCAGTCTGCAAATTAATGGGCACACGCTGCACACTAATCGCTTTATGAATGCGCAACGAATCTGGCGAACTGATGAGATCTTCGTGCCTAGCCACGTTCCATGTCATCAGCTTGCGTCTGTCCGCGCGCCCTGGAGAGACGTCATCATCATCATCATTGTCCGCGTCGTCGTCGACTGCATCACACTTTCAATCGCTGTGCACTCAATCACATGCCGGAAATCAAACGAAGCGGATGTCCGTTCAAATGGTCACCGTGATGGGGGCGACAGGGTGAGGAAAAGGAAGTTCGTCCTGCGGTTTTGGTTATGGAGTAACCGCAATGTGAAATCGAAAGTCCTGCTGATTAAAACTCAACTTGGCAATTGTGCACAATTGGAAGAGCAGGAAATTTATGCATGTCAATCAGTAAGGGCGTTAAATGGGCGTGGTCCGTGGGGGTAGAATAAGTTTTGGTGTGCGTTTTTTTTTTCAATAGATTTAGTAGGTTTGGTAGAGTGGTACGAAATTTCCATTTTGCGTATTTTTTTTATTGCCTGACTTGCCAGACAAAACTGCCACTAAATCCGGCGCCAGTTTGCACATAAACAGACATAGAAAAAAGTGAACATTCTTTTTTTTTCTCTGAAAACTATACGTAACCTTGTCATTTGATGGTTCGTTCCTACGCTCCAGTTGACAAAGGATGTTGTTGTCCTTTTCAGCAGCTTCGCACTTTAAGACGCACGTAAAGCTGCACAAGTAAAAGCAATAAAAGTTCTTGTTTTGGCCCACTCAAACTTCACTTTAGAAGGGTTAAAGGGTGGGCGAGATGACACTGTCTGGGTTAGTTGCTCGTTTTTATTGTTTATACGTTTTCGATAGCACAAACGGAAATTGCCAGAGACACAACTGCAAAAAAAACAACAACAACAAGCAAATCGAATTAAAAAAGGGTGACCAAATGGGAAAGAAATGTGTACAAAAAATGCGTAAAATGGATATATATTTTAGTACTCGTGTTGGTCATTTTTTCTTCTTTTTTTTTGCATTCATTTTATGGTCTCTGGGGGGTACGGGAAAAGTTTAAAATAGTTTAACTTTGAGGATTCAGAAATCAATTAGAATACTGAAGCAATAGAAAAGTTTGTTAAAAAGTTGTGGATTATATATGATTCTTAAAAAAAACATAGTCAAACAAAAGGCATTAACAGGGTTTCATAGGCGCAAGTGCGAACATCCATAATGAAATTTCAAGTATCATGTAAAAGAGATTTTCCTCAAATTTATATTATTCTAACAACTAATGTTGTTACGAGTTTAGTTGTTTACCAGCTGGAACTTGAAGTTGATCCTTTTTTTTACTAACAAATATTAGAACAGATCGTTCCTTTAGTAAGTACAGATATCATCCCCTTTGCGCGAAATTTTGATACTTTACAGGAGTCTGATTTCTTCTTAATTATCTCTGTCTATCAATGTGCGATCATCAGAGTGATGATATACAATTCACACATCTTTTCACTAACATAACGACGCAACGAAAAAAAAAAGAGCTCGAAGAATTAACATTATTCAAAATACTGAAAATATTAAAATATTATAAAATAAACTAAAGTATTTGGAAATATTCAGAACTATAGATCCAAGTCCCACATCAATATCAAGATATTTCAATTATGTTGAATTAATTTTTGTTGAAATTGTTTTAGCACATACGATATTTACACGCTCAAAGTAAAAAAGTAAGTAAAGCAGGATCATTTATAGCAATAGCTTCGATATGATGATTAGAGTCGACAAAACCAGTCAGAACCATTTAAAACTAGATAAGATAGACTAGTAGTAGCAAAAGTAATTTATTCTTTTTTTTAGTTTTTTGGTGAACAAAATAAATTAAATATATACTGGAAAGGCTTTCAGTCGTCAGCCATTTAATTTAACAAAAGATATATTTTTAGATATTTAAACAATTTTAACTTTAAATTTGTTTGACATACTCAAAATAACATAGACAAAATTTGCATCTTTGATAAAAATTTGTGAGTTTCACTGAAAACTATAAAAAAAAAATGAGCCAACGACAGCAGATCTTCGCCGACGTCTCGAAAAAAGTTGATTCGCGGTGGACCTCATAACTCATAACTGGATTAACAGAAATTAAAAAAACAAATTGATTTGATTAGTCAAAAAGTTTCTTCAGGTAACGCTGTGCAGTTTTTTTGATTGATTTTTAAATATTTTACTGTCAAAAACGTGAGAAATTTTTTTTTAAACATGTTTAAATGAAATAAAAATCGACAGCGTTACCTCGAAGTTTATGTAAAGAAAGAGTGTGCAAAATTTGAAGAGGATCGGTGCAGTAGATTTTAACCTACAGCGTCCACTGACCTCAAAAAATATGAGTGTGAGAAAAACAAGGTTAAAGTTTAACACTGGAGGGCGAAAACTATCAACGATATCTCCTTTAGTTTTCCTTCTATGTCTTTAAAATTTTCACAGAACATTCTTATAATGTTGTACAATAATATATATAAAATAAATAAAAAATAAATAGACCTATTACACCTAGACACGGTATTGTAGCCTTTCCATTTGGCATTTGCTTTTGTAAAAAATTAAACCCAAGACACATCCAAGCTAACCAGCGGAGTCCGTTGGGTACACCTTTAGGACTCCCTATACCCCCCTATGGAGGCTCCTTTAATGGTCCCAAAGGTGCTTATCCGCCGGATAATTATATCGTAAGATAAATCAGATGGAGTGTTTGTGGTCTGCTTTTGGTTCTTTAAAAAAAATACAAAATTCTGCCTGCTAGGGCTGTCCCAAGAAAAGCACCCATGCCGAACTTCTTATTAATCTCTTGGCTGGTGTGCAGTTTTATTACTGAATCCAAACGGCAAAGTTTGATAAATTTTATTCTTGGCAACACTTTCTCAGTAGGCTAACACTACCCCTTGCACCAGTCCTAATTTTATTTATAGTCAATATTAATCGAGTAAACTTAGATAACTGTGAAAATGATTTAAAATTCCTAGAAAAGCAAATGCTTGGCCTACATACGAATTTGAAAACTCCATAAACTCTCCCAAGCGGTTCTCTTTTGGACCCCATTTTTACTCCTACACCGAGAAAAAAATCCGTTCTAAAAGTACCAAAATCATGAACATCCGTTGACGAAAGTCTATCATGCACGTTTGTTCTCTAATCATGAACATTGGGGTACGATTTTCATGAACATTTTGTTCTCACTTTGGATTTTTTGGGCTTGTTTCGTGAACATTTTGTTCTTGTTTTATGAACTGTTTGGGCATGTTTCATGAACATTTTGTTCTTATTTAAAAAAAAAAAATTTGCTTAATTTAGTAACACAGCAATCATTGGGAAAGGTGTGATGATGGATGGATGATATGATTGGTGTATAAAGCAGTTGCCACCCCCATCCACACCACAAGTCTTACATGGGTTTTTGGGTTCCCTTCTCCTCTAATAGGGTTCTCTCCTCCTCCTCTCCTCTCTGCTGTTCACGCACCCCAAAACCTTACCAGAAAAGCTTATAAAACGATGAGTGTTAGTGTTGGCAATTTGCTTCGTCTGAGATTCGAACTCGGGACCTTTACCTTACACTCATACGCACAAAAAGATCTGCATCTTAGCGCCCTCTACCATCGCAAGCTTTCGTTGCTACATGTCTAAGATGCTACTAATATTCTTTGTATGATGGTTGAGTTGAGTTAAAAATTCATTAACGGAAAAATAGAACGAAATCATAAACATTTGGTCATGATTTTAGAACGTAATATTTTTCTCCATAAACACTTCTAAAAAGGTGTAGCTATGGGAGTCCCTTTTCAATCCAGTTAAGGAGCGCTCCGGATATGGTTGGATGGGATTTATGCTTATTTTAGCTAGCTCTGTAAGCTTCTGAATGTATTTTTAAAATTATAGCTTTGGCGTGAGTATCACTCCCAGATAGCAGTGTCTTTCAATTCAATTCAATTTATTGCTTTATTTAGATTAATACTTACAAAATATTCTTAAGCTACTGACTTTTGAATATAAGAGCTTAGGTGAGGGTTTTAAATTTTTAAAATTAATAATTATTTTTTACCTTTTCAACTATATTATTGCGTAGAGAAGCGATATTTTGGAACAAAGAGAAAAAAATTTGTCGTTGAGGTGAAGTTTGCCGCTTGTTTATTGTGACCGGGCGTTGGTATGAAAGGAGTATTCTGGTGTAAATTTTTCGCTTATCTAGGCTTGTTTCGTGAGTGGTCGGTGTCTCGTCTCTTTTTGTGGGGGGGGGGGTATACTTATTTGAGGGGAAAATAAAAAGTTTTTTTATTGTTGCCACAAAAAGTTTATATTTCTTAAAGCTTAAAATAATTTTACTAAGTTAGAATGTCATTTAGCGTAGAAATTAATATTTTGTGGGAAAACTTAGGACTAATTAAAGGCGAGTCTTAAAATTTCTATTTTTCAGCTACTGAACGACGTTCTCCTTGCCGAAAGATCATTATTTCAGACTTGGTCATACTTACTTCCATATTCCAGCGGTTCCAGATGACGATATCATCCGCATATAACAACACACGCTTGTTTGACACTCCTATGTGCAGGGGTCCACCCAGGCATTTGTGGATGTCGTTTAAAAACAGTGCGCAGAGGAGTGCTGACATGGTGCATCCATGTATGTATACTCCCGATATTGCCTCAAAAAACTGTGACAACTCTTTTCCAGTCCAGACCGCCACTTGAGTATCGCTGAATATTCGTTCAATAAAAGTCTAAGCATTTTGCCTTAGACTCCGAGCATGTGAAGCTTATACCACTGAAGTTGCCTGGGTATTTTATCAAATGCTGCCTTGAAATCGACTAAAAAAGGCATAAACTTTCTTTCCTTCCTTTCTTCGCCTGCTGCTTTGTTTAATTTGACGTTGTGAAGCTATTTCTGGATCTCCTCAACTATAACCCTATTATCCAGCAACTGAATCTCCAGCAGATTTGTCGTGTACTGTATATCCGTAGCTATTGGCTGCGAATTTAATAAATAGTTGTAGTAGTCTTGGAATTCTCCGGCAGCAACGATTATTCCAACTCTTAAGTGACTTCCACTGAGCTCTCGTGCCAATTTTTACCATAATTTCGAGGTCTTCTTGATAATGAATTTTAAAAGTTTTTTAAAATTGTCCCTTTATTGCGCTTGTATTTTTTTGTTTGCTACGCCCTTGTGTACATAGTTCCACTGTTAAATAAATGTTAAATTATTTTGCGAATACTTTTTGTGCATTTCCCTTTTTACATTTCCCATTGCTGCATTTCGTTTTATCACGTCTTGAAATCCTCGCATATTAAGCATAAATAAACATTAAAAATAAAGCCAAGTTTATTATTAAATGTTATGGCGGGCAGAAGAACAACCAAAACCGGGCACGTGCCTGGGCCCAGACAACCACAAACAACCGCCCCACCCCACCACCTTGCCACAGACCACTCCCATTCACACATTCATTCACTCGTATGCGCTTCCTGAACTCGCAGTCGAAACAAAAGCCACAAAATAATGTGCCATGAAATAGAAATTGTTGGTAGCATCCCCAAAGAAAAGTCGGAAAACTGCAACTTCTTCTCCTCTAAGCAATTGTGAATTTTCTGCAGCGTAACTTTGGAGACGCCTTCTTCTACCTCCGCTGGGGATAACAAAAAAAAAGCTGCCTGTCACTCTCACTTTGGACTTGACTTTGGTAGAATTTTTCAATTACACTACTTCAAGTGGGGGGAAAGGGGTCGTTCGGCAAAGGAAACTAACTGGTAAAGTAACACCAATGCGCCACAAAGTGGCCTCGCCCTCTCCCTTTCGTGTGTTTGTTTTCAGGGCGACATTTTTAAATCTTAAAAATACTTTGGGCAGGAGAAGGCGAAGGTGGTAAAGTAGGCGGGGACGTGTCAGGATGCGTTGCGTGTTTTGTGCCACGCCGCTTCGACTGGAATTTGGTTTCGCATTCGTTTGGAAAATGGCAACCCGAAAAATGCTCAGTCTCCTCTAACTCTCTGTCTGTCTATGCGGCGAAATTTGTTGCGCAGGCTATGAAGTCAGGTAAGGCTGGGGAAGAGCAAGAGGAGCATCCATTTTGGGCACGTGATGTTGCCGTTTGTCGCCCGGTTGCCGTGGCGATTTTCATGTTACAAAGTCGCCATCGTCGCCATATCGTCATCGTTGTCTCTCTCTCTCTGTGTTTTGTTTGGAAAGAGTTTTTCGCCTGGTTGGAGTTGGGTATGAGGTGAGTCATGTGTCTGCCGTGTTTAGAAATGGCTACAAAATGCGTAATTAGCGTTATGCCGTTGTGTTTTGTTCTTTTTGTGCAAAAAAAAAGGGGCGTGCCTAATGTCCCTGATGCAATACAAGCGCCTGCAAAGTTGAACTAAGATTGGTATTATGTCCCGAATTGGTTGGCAATGGTAGAGCTGGCATTAGTGTTTGCTGATGGAAATGTGCTGATAAGAACAATGAAATAGGAGATTATAACAGTGCTCCCTGGAGTGCGAGTCTTAAGAGATTTCTGGAATTAAGAATCAGATGGAAAGTGGATAATGAGTTCAAATAAAGCTGTTTTATTTTTGAGCCTGGAAGTATGCTACACAATGTTAAAAGAGTTTATCACTCATACGCAGTGTTTTCTTTGCTGTAATATTGTAACTAAATAGTACTACGGTCCAATATAGCCCATAGTATTATGGTACACTGGTAAAATACTCAAAGCGGTTTATCATTTCTAAAAACCCACTAAAACAGTGGAAAACATAAAATCTCATTGAGTTTTTTTCACATTACATTTTACTAAAAATTCAACCAAAATATTTTTAATAGCAGGAAAAAATATTTCTAAATTTGAGTGCGAAATTTAATTTAAAATTTAAATTACTTTACTTAATTTCCTTAATTTAAATTAAAATTTTTCTAACATTTCTGTTGAACTAGTGAGCTTTTTCTCTAGCCCTTAGCACGAATATCCAGCAAAGATTTGACAAATCAGACGCAGATTGCAATTAAGTACGATACGATGCAGACGGCGAGCTACTAGCAACAAAACAAAGCGACAAATGAGTGCAAGAAGTTAGAAGAAGATGCAGAAGCTACAAATCTCTTTAGACAATTTTTTTCAAAATCTTATATATCTTAAAAAATATAATTTAATTTTGTTTTTTCTTTAAGAGAAAATTTTTAAAATGTACGAATTTTTTCTGAGTGTATATATATATATATTTTTTTAATCTAAAGGTTAACGGGTCTCGGTTCTCAAAAAAAATCTTAATATCGGTTTTGGTTTCGATACCGGTACGTGGCTTGAAACTGTTTATTTCGGTTAACGGTAAATAAAAATAAAACATTTTTTTGCTAATTTTAAAAAATTTAACGGTCATTGAGGATTGATTTCTGAACTTCTTAATAACTGCTATGAGTCACATAAACATACACTCAGAGAAAAAATTGAGCAGATCGTGCTTGATATCAAGCATATTTCGTGTCAGAAGTTCGGCAAGACAGAATTTTCTTGGATTCAAGAAGAAAATACTGAAATCAAGCATGAATTTTCAAGCTCTATTTTTTTGTCTCACCTCCCTTGCCACCAAACACACAAAGTTTTCTCGATTTCAAGCAGATTTCTTCTTGAAAATTCAAGACAAAAAAAAACTAAATTGAAGCAGATTTCAGTCTTGCCGAATCGTGCTAGATTTCTCTGTGTGTACATTTTAATCTGTTGTTTGATAGCTTATGTGACAGATAGTGCTATGTAGGAGATGAGAAATTGTCCCTAAATGCTTGTTGATAAATGCGTTAAGATAAACAAAAATAAATATTTTTTTTGAATTTGACAGTAAGGAACATTTAATTAGCTTTTATAAAAGCCCTCAAATGCTATAATCTGACATAAAATGGCTTTTAGTATCCAAGTTTTAAGGGAAAAAGTCAAAATTGTAATTATTATAGATAAACTGGTTTCTCGATTTTTGTTTTCCTAGTTTTGTTGCCTAGTTTTTGTTTTCCCATTATTATTTCTTTCAGTTTTTTTGATTTTTTTTGTTATATCCTAATTTTAGTATTTTGAAATTTGTCTTCTTTTTATATTCCAAATTTATATTTCTTAATTCATTTCTCTCAATTTCAGATTTTTTATTCTTAATTTTCCAATTTTTATTTTTTCGAAAAAAGATAATAGCTAAAAAATCAGCCTTTACAAACAGTTGACGTAGAATTGGTTTAATATTTTGTATGCTCTTCTACAGAGTCGCTTTATTTTGTCAAACTTTTATTCTTTCCTTGTATATATAAGTACATTTCGTGTTATGTTAAAAAATAATGAAAGGACTTCCAATTAAATTTTCTAATAATCTAAGACAATTTTATTATCTTTTCCCACTTATTCTTTATTTTCAGACTTATACACCTTAATAAACAAGCATTATTAGAGCATGATAAATGCAGGAATAATTCAAGGCAACAAAATTCCAGTTTTTTCGACCTCCACGAATAATTTACACAAGCCATATTTTTTTACACTTAGAAATGGTTTGAGCTTGTTTTATCAAAACAATGGAGGGAAAGTTAACTTCGGTCTACCGAAGTTAATAAGCCCTGGTAGGTTTTTGAAAATTATTTAAATTTTTTTAATGATTAATACTATCTTGATGATTATTTAAAATTTACTTAAATGTATGAAAGAAGAAGGTTTCTTAGATTTGATGAACATGGAGTTTCTTTAAACTAAATTCCGCACTTTACGCCGATAGGTCTTTCTAATCAACAGTAACAAATTACAGTTCGATAGTAAAAAGGTTTAGGAGCTTTCTTTTCTAGATCATTGATCTGGCGGTTGCATTCGGCTGGTTCCGACATATATATGTGCAGCCTATACACTCCCCACCAATAGAAGAGGACACACCTTATGTCACGGACACACCGACATTTACCTAACACAACTACAAAAAATCCGTTCTAAAAGTACCAAAATCATGAACATTCGTTGACAAAAGTCTATCATGCATAAACACTTTGTGTTTGTTTCATAAACCATTTGTGCTCGCTTTATGAACTGTTTGGGCATGTTTCATGAACATTTTGTTCTTTTTTTTTTTATTTGCTTAATTAAGGAACACAGCAATCATCGGGAAAGTTGGAGGTATAAAAAAAAACAAGTTGCACTCCCCACCCCCCCAAAAAGTCTTCCATGTTCCGCGAGAGGGAAACGGAGAGTAGGGGTGGCTTTAGTGGGGGAGGAACACCGATTCCCACACTATATGGCTTTTAATACTTTTCCCCTTATAACAAAAGAAAAAACAATATGACTACTGCTTACAATTTTTTTAACTATTTCTGTATATTGGGTTTGAAATTTAAGTATTTACTAAAAATAATATTCCAAAAAGCGATAAAATTGGGGTCCCAATTTTGCGACACTTGAATAGAACATATAAAACATATAATGAAAAAGCCATTTAAGGGAATTCTGAACATATATTATGCTTAAGTCCAAGGTAATTGAAGTATTTTAGATTTAAAAAAAAAAATTTTAAAGTGAGGCACCTTTCTACTACAAAACTTCACACATCCCGTTTGGAAATGATTCATTCAAAAGGCCCAAATTATTAAAAGAAATCTAGTTTTAAGCTGTTACTATGGCTTGGATTAACTCAGGTATAACTGAATATTGTTGTCCTGGTCCATATACTTGACGAGTCAACCATCCCCAGACATTTTCGATAATGTTAAAATGTGGTGAGTAAATTGGCCAGATTAATAGCATCACATTTTGGCTCTTTACGTTTTATGTATTAGGTTTGTGAATCCCCGGCATAGGTATAAAAAGGTTATAAAAGTATAGAAACGCCTTTTTCAATCTCTCCTTGTAAGACAACGCATTCATTGTAATTTAGAAAAATACGAACTAATACGAACTGCTCCCTCACACCATCACAACTCCAATTTTGATAAGTGATCGGTTCTGTTCGGAGATCATGGAATTAATAGCTATAGCCATTAGGACTATTGAAATTAAATTTTTATTTGTCAGAATTTATTCGTCGTGGTGCAGGTCAGCCGGGTGAAGAGGTGGTTTGGTTGCTTTGTCATAAAGTAACTAATATTTTCAATTAACCTATATTAATTGAAAAACTTCGTTTCAATGATTTTGCATCTATAGCTCAAAAATCCTGATGAAAAAGTTCTCTGTGCTATTCACTTTAATCATGTTAGAGTTTAATTTACATTCTTAAAAGCCGAAATAAACCATCCAATTATCTTCTTTTGCGACGAAACTAAATTGATTTTCTCTTAAACTTTAAAACAAAAAATCTCATTGTGTGCCTTCGAATCTATTCACTTTACGTAATATAAAAGCCACATTTTACTGCATCAATCTACATACTTAAACCTCAATGCAAGGCCCTGCCATCTTCTTTCATCAATTTCTCACTGATTGATTGTGGGTCATGTGTGCTGAGGTTTTTTGCATCTTTTAACAAGGCTTTAATTTTTTGCATGTGCAATCCTCATTCCCTTCAACGCCTGGGTACCATCTGAAGTCCCTTAAGCAATTCATTTCATTAAAGCAACACAATGGGAGCGCCTTTTGTAAAACGTGGCCGCAAACCACAAATGAGGATGGGAGGAGGCTCACCTGCCTCGGTCTCAGCCTCCGACTCAGTCGCTTGCTCAGCCTTCCTTTCACTCATCTGTGCCACAGCCTTGAGGCTTTTGAAGTGCGCCAATGCTGGCGGCGTGACGTGCGTGCGATTTCTTTATTATGTTGAGGGGTTTTCCGCCCTCCATTCCACACTTCTTGCTTGTCAACTTCGTTGCCATCATGTGCAGCTTGCGCTCTCTTGACAGGCACAAAATGTTGTAATTTTTTGTTTTTGTTTCTGAGGCTAATGTAGCTAAGGACGAGGACGATGACTGCAATGCGCAATGCCGAACCGAAGTTTGCTACGTAAATCCCTTTTGTCGCATTAACTGGCTAACTTTTACCTTTTTCCCTTTCTTTTTTTTGTGTGAAACGCGAACGCAACAAACTTTGCTTACAACTCAAAAGAGGACTCAAAAGGTACAGGTAGCTGCGCTGCATCACTCGTTCATCCTTTTTGCTTAAGGATTCCGGCGTACTTCTCAAACATGCGTTTGTCAAATCAAATTTTTATGGTTTTAGCACATTGTTGTCAAGACGAGGACACACAGTGAACGAATGAACAAACGAATGAAGAATTTTTAACGTCTCGAGTGCAATTTTTGTACTACAAATTGGCCACAGAGGAGGGTATATGGACACTGATAGTGGTTTTATCTAAAATGCTAGTATATTGTAGGGAAAAAAATTGGAAATACCAGTAAAGAAAAAAAAAGACAATTCTAAAAACTTAAAAAATAAAAAATTATCCATAAATTGGAATTACTTAAAATTTCATAATATATGGGGTATTTATATATACTCCAAATTTGTCTGAAGGAAGCGTCTCTAGAGTTGCCCAAATCTAAGTATAACTATAACGATTGCAAAATAATTGCAGTTAAAATATCCTATAAGTTATAGGCTCTAACTGTCCTTGGGAATTGCGTCCAGTTTTCCAAAAATTTAATAGTGTGTTTAATTTTTTATTAGATTTTGAATTGTGTTTTCAGAAACTGTATACGTTGGTTTAGGAATGCTCACCTCCTTTCTAACATTGGTATAGGTATATTCTTCGACTCTTTTTCAAATAAAGATATAAATATGATTTCACAGTTCCATTTCGAGAGGTTAAGATTGGCATTAGATTTTAATAAAAAGCTAGAGACTAAAACTTACATTTTATGAAAAGTGAGAGTAAAGGGTTCACCACTGCAAAAAATTCACCACAATTATTGCCAAAAATTAACTAATGAACTAGGTTATTAAAATGACTAAGTTTCTCTAACTCTACTATATAGTAGATGAGAAATAGGCCCTTAGGCTTTACTGATGTACAAATATTATAAATTCCACAATTCATAACCCCATTTGAAAGTTTTGGTTATTTTAGGGTACATCGTAAAATTTCAGAGAAATTAATTTTATTCTTGGGAATCAAGATTAATAAAAAATATATAAGTAAATGACAAATAACACACTGTAAGTCGAAAAAAAGACATGACTAACTTTAACGGGTTTCCCCTATTATGGGCCCTGGAAATCGAACTGAATCATTAGTTTTAGGAGTTATAACGCTGGCTTCATACAAAAAATTTTTTTTTCTTTTTTCATCAACTTTAACTTTTTTCTAAATTGTAAAAAAAAATAATATTTGATTCTTGTGAAATCTGAATAATTAGATTTAAATTTCCACCAATTTACTGCATTTACAGATTTTCGATATCATTGTGCTTTCAAAAGTTATGGTGCTAAAACTAAAATAATTGCTACATTTTTTAGGTAAAATATTTTACAACAAATTATTTAAAGTTTACAAATATTAAGTACAATCCCAATAAAATCATTTTTAAAGGTCTTACCTTTTGTTCTCCAACAATAACTTGAATTAAATATTTCTAAATAAATATTTCCTAATTTAATGTCATTTTGGGTAATAAAAATGATGTAAAAAAATTCGTATTTTTCTGAATGCTCAATGATATTGAAAAACTGTGAATCTATTAAATTAGTGTACATTTAAATCTATTTATTTAGATTTCACGAGAATAAAATATAATATTTTTGGAATTTACCAAAGAAATGTTTGCTTTGAAAAAAAACATTAAAAAAAAAAATGTTTATGAAACCATCGTGATAACTCAAAAAAGTAATAATGCAGTTCGATTCCTAAGGCCCGAATTAGGAAAAACCGTTTAAGTTGATCATGTCGTTTTTATTTTTTGAAAAAAAATCACAGTATTTTTATTCTTTTTTCCCCATTGCTAAAATGGGCTCTAATGATCCAGAATCTGAAACCGTCACTATTTGCATACTAATGGACTGTTTCTATATAAAATAAAACTAATATCTCAAATCGTTAACGATTATAGGTATTTCAAACAATTTTTTGTTGTATATTGGCTTATAAAAATGTGCTCTATTTTTAAGTCAAGTCTTAAAGCTAAAGCTGTATTTTCATTTGTCTGACTCCTCATATGAGTTTCTCATGTGAGTTGCTCAGATATTGTATTAGTCAATCTTGTAAATGCATATTTGTTTAATTTTAGTGTACTAGCCTGTCAAAACTCTTAAATGAGTTAGGCTGGGTTCACACAGTTCGACGCATAAGACATGACAATCTATAAGGCCCGAATGTTGTCTTGTTTTCATTGTGAATAGCTTGTCATTTGACATTCAAAATAATACAACATGAAGGTTTACTAGATTATCATGTCTCATGCGTCGAACAATGTAAACTCAACCTTACTTATATGAGTTTTTAGACAGTTAACTCTCACCTACCTGAGGTATTTTTTAGGCATTTCATATGAGAACTCAGGCAAGTGAAAGTACAGCTTCAGGAGGGGGGGAGATAAATACTCGATAAATAAAATATAACTTTTTAGACTTTTCGTATCCGAACGTGTTTTTGAAATATGTCTCTTATAAGTTATAAGACAAAAATGAAGTCAGTCACCTATATCAGAGATACACTAGCCGCATCATTGTCGAAGATGCAAAAAAAATATGAAAGTGTCATAAAAACAGCTGATCGACATGCGAAATGTAAACAAAAGTAATTTATTGAAATAGAGACAAATATGAGGGATTATAAGTCAAATTTGGCACACGTGTATTTGGATTGCACTTCGCTTACCATAAAGCACTTAAGCTTGCTTTCCCGATTTATTTTAAATTTTTTTCAAATTTGATGAACCAACTTTGTCGTAGTTTATCGATATTAGATGTGAAAACATGCGTTTCACCTTTAATGACGTGGAAAAATACTCGATACTAGTCAAGAAACGGTCACCTTTTCTGCATCGTTGCCGCGCATTCGGTCGGTCTAAACAACATATTGGCCTAAATGGTTTTTAAAATTCATACATCTAACTTTGACTTTTGAACCAAAATTTATGTATTTTTTTCATCAAGTAAAACATGTTAAATTTTGACGATCTGTGCTAGATTAGCCACAATATTCCGAATTAAGAAGATTGATTAATTTTAAACTGAAATCTGGTTCACTATGCGAACTAAGACAAATATTACTAAGAAATCTAAAAAAAGGAAACTAAAACTACGAATTATTATTTAGAAAACCAAAAAAAAAAAAAAAAAAAATATCGTATTTAAAAAACTGGGAGATCCAAAAATAGGAAACAATTATTTAGGAAAAATAAATGGTAGATCCATATTAGGAATCCAAATATTGGGAAAAAAAATCTTAAATTAGGAATCCATAAATAAGGCAATAAAAATTGGGAAAAGCCGAAATAAAAAATATTTAATAAAAATTGTGCGACTTTTCCCAATTTTAATCAATTTTAATCCTACTACACTTGGATTCAGAATAACGAAGCAGTTTAAAACACAACATTTTGTTCTCCTTCTTGTGCACAAGGCTTTACGTTCACTATTTCAACGATTCACTTCAAAATACTTTATTTATTTTAAACGTGCCACATTATCCAAATAGGGAACGACCCATATTTAGTTCCTTCCTAATAGCTATTGAGAAGAACGACTTACCTGTTGTCAGAACGATTGTATTTTGATTGTTTTTTTTATAAGGGTTCCTCCCGCATTAATCTGTATTATTTTTAGTTCCTGTTCATCTTGTTCCTTTATTAAAAGTGTTGCATACTGATCGAACATAAATATATATAAAAAGCCATTATAATACATTTTTTCGTCAACTCGTTTATTGCTTGCATTTTTTTCCCAGTTTTTTTCATCTGATTGTTAAGAGATTACACCTTTAAGATGCCAGAACAGAATTAATATTTTTTGGAGAGTGAAAAAAAAGTTTGGAATGCCAATAAATTTAAGAATAGTTTGCAAGTTAATAAGCATTTTTCCTTTGAAGATTCCACATAAGATGCTTGATAAAAAATCTTCTTATATAAGGGCATCGACTCTTCGTCTGCTGTCTTCAAGACCAAAACATATTTCCTTCGTTGAAGGTTTATGGTCGTTTGCTCTCTTGACTGTCTGTTTAAATGGCAACTAATTTGCCAACGCAATTTGCTTTTTATAACTAAATTCGCATTTTCAACTTGCGACAATGACAGAGCAATTATGCCAAAGCCATGAAAAGCTACCAGAAAAGTTACGACACCGAAAAAAATTAAAAAGAAGAGAAGGAAGACGATGCGGAGTTATCGCAGAGCATTTATCAAAAATCGCATTTTCATTCGTTGCGTTAATTGCAAAAGACAATAGTGCGGCAAATGAATTCGGTACAAGGGATAATTGTATGAGCTGAGGCGAAACTTATTTGCACTACGAGCGTTCGTCGGGCGCTTAATTCTGTGCAAATAGAGTGAAAAACATACGCCCCCTGCCCCCCTGCTCCATGAAACTTTTGGTTGTCAAAACAAATGTCGTGAACTCGCAATGCTCATATTTCAGAAAAAGGGGCGCATAAATTTATGCGAAATCTATTAGCAAAAGAGCCAACCCTTTTCAGCGGGCTGTCCAGGATACCCAGACGACAGCCATGGATGGGGTCCATGTTTGAGTGGGATGGATTTCATTTCATTTTGTTTCATTTCCATTTGTAAGTGAAACTTAAATTAACTTTTCATATTTCGCATTCTGTATGAATTTAAAGGGATAGAAGGAGCAAGTAAGAGGGTTAAGTAGAAGACACTTTATTAGTGAGAGTCAAGAATAAGTGATTAGTTAGCCACATTTAATATGTACAATCTAATTGCAACTTTGGGTGATATATGAGCATCATGTTTAATGCATAAGTTTCATTCCTTCCAAGTATTCCTAATACCATATCGACCTCATAAATTTCTGATATGTATCACCTTGGACTCATTGCTTTCTCCCCCTTTTCGACATGTGAAATTTGTCCAAAGGTCATGCGGCGGCATACAAAAGCTCCTATATTTTTGCTGGTAATTGAAAAAGCCTCCGCTGTGCTTCTGCCAAAGTTTACCTCTGCTAACCAACCCACCCCAAAAAGTTGGCAGTGATTTTGTAGTCTGAACCTGCGACGTCGCCAAAGTCCAATCTCCACCGACGCCGATGCGACGCCAAACAACATTTCAATTGTTGTATAATGATGTACAGAGTGCGGCAACATTGGGCAACAGTAAAGGATAATAAAAAATTGTTATTATTTTTATTTTTTTTTATGCTTGTTCTTGTTGCTGCCTCACTCCACACATGTGTATGGGGATACACAATGGCGGGACACTCGTAAATAAATCGTGTCAGTGGGTAACAAAAATTCATTCATTTCATATATATGTTGTTTGTTTTTTTTTCTTCTTTTCTCTCTTCTGGCTTTATTTTACAGCAAACGTCTCCGCGCCAGCAAAAATGTTAGCAAGCCACATTTACTGTTATTTTTTTTTTTTTTAGCGCACAAAATATTTTGGCTCGACCAAAACAAATGAAAAATAAAGGAAGTGAAGCTAAGAGATAGTGATAATGAAATGCCCTTATAATCTGATATTTATTATTTAAAGTGCAAGGAAAAAAATAGAAAGTGTTAAACAAATGTTGAATAGGGTAAACCAAAATGAATAAAGATTATTTGGCGAATAATTATGTTTAATTTGGGTACAGTAGGGTGACGATTTGGGCAAAAAAAAGCGTCCAGTATATGCCAAAGCAATTGCTTGGCCGATCGCAAAATTTATAAAAAACAAATCAATCAAAATTTAAAAAAAAATTTTAATTTTCAAAAATTCTGCATATTTAGCGAAATATAAAAAATCCAATAAATACGAAAAAATGTCGTGAAGATATGATGAGCTGCCAGTCAATAAAAATAACACCAAATTTTTTTTAATTTTAAAAAATTCCGAATCTGTACCCAAATGTAAAAAAATTCAATAAATCCTAGAAAATTATAGTTTAGATATGACGAGCTGTTAATGCAATAACACTTCGAATAGAACTGCTTTGCATATTCTGCCTTTTACTTTATTTATAAGCAGGGAATAATACCATAACCGGGACCGTTAATCGAAGTAAACCGTTTAAAGTCAGTTACCGGTATCGAAACCGGAACAGAAACCAAAATTTTTTTTGTAGAACCGAGAACTGTTAAACTTTATAATAGGAACCGAAAAATCCGAATCGATACCGGTATTGTTTCGGTTTCTTATTATTTATTTGATTGATTTATGATTATTTTAAATATATGTTTCCACCGGTAAAACAGCAATATATACCAGAATCAAATTCAATTTTTAAAATATATAAGATATGAAAAAAAGATCTAAAAATCTAAAAAACTAATTTTTTGGAAAATATTAACCCTCTAATTAAATGTAAAGATTTTTTTAGACGACATTTCTACACACAAAATTTATCATGATAAATGCCCATAAGAGAATGCAAACTTTATTTGCTTTTTATAATTATCTACTTGAACGAGTTGGTTATGGAAACGTCATACATTTAATAAGTTTATGCCAAATAAAAAATCATCCTTTTTGCTCTTTCAAGTATGCTATGTTTTATAATTAAAGAAAATATTTATTTTTTCTTAGCTTTAACACTAAATATTTATGTAAATCTTTAACTGTTCCGACAATCTGAGTGAATACCATACTTGAAGTCGGCCATATTAATAATTTTTAAAGAAAATAAATATTGCTTCCTTTTTGGATCAAAAAGCATGATTTTTAATAGCATAAACGCAGTAATAGTTTAAACTGCGCATTTGTCCTTATTGTCAGAGAAGTTAAAGTTATACAAAATAAATAAGTGTTGAGGCGAAAATGAAAGAAAAATGTTCTTTAATAAATCCTATTCAAGGACATAGCATACTTTAAAGGGCATTTATCATGATACATTTTCTAACAAAATTCTTCCTTAAATATAGAAATGTTAAAAAAATTATAAAAAAAATTTTAGATATGAAGTTTCTGGACTTTAATCAAATTTCACCCTTAAATAAAAACCTGATTTAATAATTCGAAAAATGTAATGTACTGATGAAAAGCTAAGGCAGATTTTATATTTCAATTTGTTTTGTGATTTTTATAGCTGATATTTATAATGAGCTATAGTAGACCATAGTCTTATAGTATGGGTTCAAATATATCCAAATCGCCAAAGATCTCTATTTTTGACGGAGATTAGTCAGATTTTAGAAAGGATTATTTCGAGACATAATTATGAAAAAATAATTTATCAGCTTTATTAGAAAGGGCCCTAAGGCGAGTTTGTATGGGCGATATATGAATAGAGAATTCCTTAATTCTATGTTATTTTTTTCTGAGTGTAGGGATACCACTGGAAGCGTTTATCGAAATTTTTCGTCCAAAAATATAAAGGCTAGAAATAAGTATAATTGAAAAAAAACGTTTTTCATGTGGCATATTATTATTAAAACATAATTTATTGTTTCCTTTCCATTCATTAATTTTTTGGATGTCTTGAAATAATATAAAATATTAGAATATTTAAAAAAACTATACTTGTACCGGTTCGTACCGGTATACCGAAATAGAACCTTTAACCATTTTATTTTCGGTACGTACCGGAACCGGTACCAGAACAGATATTCGTTTCAGGATTAAGATGACAGTAGTCAGGGACTTTATGGATTCTATCAGCTTTAATGTCTAATAAAGCTTGGGCTTATTTCAAGAATTTATCATACATCGAACATTGCGAAAAAGTTGTAAACTTAGCTGAGGTCAGATAGACGTACATGGCTACATCGACTTGGCTGTTGATGCTAATCTGATCTTGCGGAGCCATTGGTACAAAGTATAAAAATCAGGTTCCGAATAATATCGGGATCATTCAATAATTCCGTACCGATCCCTAAGAACCTATAACCAAGTACCTATCACCAAGTCCATATGGGACACAAACACGAAATACAAACCTGCCGACATACCGCTGCTTATCAAAATTCAACGCAAGGTCTTGCTTATGCAACACCTCTACTCTTTTAATTGTTCACAATTGACTTAAATACTTTGATTTTAGCTAGGAGAGATATGCCGCTCTCCGGCCAAGCCACTAACCCGGTTAGCATGTGGCCCCCAGGTGAGCCTCCTGTCAAGTGAAACACCCAGATACGAAACAGTGTCCTTTTGAGCAATCCGGAACCCCTCCAGAGCGAGATGTTTTGCCTTAGCGAAGTGCACAGGTAGCATGCTGTGTCTTTTCCACATTGACGCCCATTTTTCAGCGGGAGCCCTTACACTTAAATTCATGGAGCAATGTCTGCGCACGCCTGGATGTAGACCTGAGGCTGGTACTTGTAGCCAGAAACAAAGTGGCATTCGCATTGGTAGCAGTAAGTAAACCTTTAAAATCAAGGGTGGAAAGATCAACAGTATAAATATAATCTGTATGCAAAACAGGGCCAAAAATACTTGGCCTAACATAATGCTTATGTCGACCACTTCTACCTTTGCACCGGGTTTTTTGAGTGTTTTTAAAGAAAAAATCTGGAGTAAAAACCATAAGAGCTTTTTTAATTTGGTTTTTTGTGTTGTTTTATTTATTAATTAAATAAAAAAAAAGTGAAAAAATGCAATGCAAAATGCAAAACAATAAATAGCAAAAAAAAAAATTTCAAAGGTATAAGACCCCCTTGAAGCTAGTCATGGAAAAAATAATATATGAACAAAATTAGAAAAATAAAAAATCTTTTAGTGATGGCTAAGGCCTCTAGAATTATTTTTGAGCTCAACAATTTGAGCAGACATAGAGATAATCACGTTTTGGAACGCCGAATCGGGTAATTTGGCCCACCAATCGGAAAACCTGTTATTGGTTAGTGGGCCAAAATGAAATAATATGTCGGAACGATCGTTAGAAAAATAGAAAATAGAAATAAAATAAAAAAACCTTTTATGGTTTCTGATGTTTAAATTAACACGTAAGCAGAATCAGATTCGTAATGGTGGCGAATATTTAGCGAATTGAATCCGACTTCATTTGAAATAGTAACCTTACATGTTCTTCTCACTTATCATATAAATTTATACAATATTAATTTGAAATGAATACGTTTATACGAAAATCTCTAGAAATTTCTGTGTTACTCAGAAAAATACGTTGGAACAAGCATTTTTAAGTAACAACAACAAGCACAATTAAGAGTTTGGCACAGACGATGCTTGCTTTGCCTTCTTGTTTAATCAAGGACTGCAAACTGGTTTTTGAACCAAACCATGAACCGAGACATTTTTGAAAAAGTCGCTAATACTGAACCGGTTATTGATTCTGCTCAGCCAAAAATTATATACATTCAAAAATCTGGCCTACTGCATAGCGAATTATTCGTAAGTTTGGCTGCATAATTTTTTTAAAAGAATACGGTCTCTCTAGAAAGCAAATCAAAATCGAATCGATATCAGTATGGCCTTAATTTTCTTCCTTTTTCTGGACACACTGCCCATTTTGTATGGATTTTGTTCGACGAAATTAAAATCAAGTCAAAATCGATAGCAAATCACTTTCATGCATCCCTCTTATGATTATGAAAATTATTTTTTTTTTTGTGGTGAAAATTATTTTTGAAGAATTTTAAAATTTTCTGTGTTTTATTAAGGCAGTTTTTGTCAGTAAGTTTATATATTACGTCATAGATTTCCTTACTCTACAACGATTTGGAAATGTAATAAACGAAATCACTGACAACAAATGATTCAAAGACACCTTTTCTAAAAGTAAATTGTTTTCGGGATATTTTGCTCAAATCTTCGAAGAATGTAAATTTTTCACAAAATGTTTATTTAAAAATCTCACGAATATATAAAAAAAAATATAATTGTTTATTTTCCTTCTTTGATCGTAATAATTAGACAGCGGACTTAAGGATTTTTCAAAAAGGCTTTTTGTGATTTGAGCACTGCAATGAGCAGGCCATTTTGTGATTTTTTTTTGGCCTCTCAACACATTCGCCCTGGGATACTGGAATTAAATTTAATCTGAAAAAACTTAAAATCCACTTATTAGTAATAATATATAAATAAGGCGTCAAATAAGCTTTCGAGTGTAAAAATCTAAATTATCTGCTAAATGACCCCATTAATGTAAATTAAAAAAAATTAATTGCTTGTCTACTTAAATTGTAGCCGAACGTAGGATCGAACCAAAACCTTTGCCCAAATACCTTGAACCTCAATTTTCTGAATATAAAGCCATGGCATATTTTGGTTAATAAAATTAAGTATATGGGTTTGCCCTGGTTTAACATATTTAGCTGCAGTTGTAATCTTGTGGTCACACACGCATAAAAATGAATTTCGCACATTTTAAATTCATTTAGAATTAATACAAATTGAAATACACTTTTATTAAAAAAAAATAATGCAAATCATTTTTGCAAAATGTTTAAAATTAACTTTGAATTATCAAAAATTCAATAAATCACCAGTTCCTTGCTTTACAAGTAAGTGCAAGTTCCCTGTTCAAAGTGTATGCCCAAAAACAGGCTCCCCCTCTGAGTGTGTGTGTGTGTGTATATTGTAAATCTACGCGGCGAAAACATAAAAGTCAGTTCTAAAGGGCACAGACAGCAAGCAGCCGTTTGTCCAAGTTGTTGCCACAGTGGAGCATAAAAAAAGGAGATTTTGCCAATTAGCAAAATGCTGTGCCTGTACTTCACAAAAAGCTAGTTAATTAGCCGTCACACACTTACTTTAAAATGAAACTCTCAGGTAGAGTCAATACGGGCGCACAAAAGTAGGCAACACTTTTTTTGTAATAGGCCCACTGTGCCTCATATATTTTGGTTGTCGGTTTGCTATTTTTTTGATAAATGGTTCTACTCTTTTATCATCTTGCTGCTGAGCTTTTGCTTTGCTACGCTTCTCGCGGCATTCGCCTCGCCAGTGGAAAGATAAAATACGTTTTTCATTTGGCCGCCCAGTTTTGCTGCAGTTCCTCCTGCTGGCTGGCTGGGCTGGTGCTTGATTTTGGCGCTGGTTGTGTTGATTTTTTTAGCCAGGCGCTGTGTGTTTCTTCTTGTACATTTTTTTTTCGTTTATTTTGTTTTATGCAGCGAAGCGCAAAAAAAATATTATTTTCGGTATTTGGTGATTGCTTTCGTTTCGCTGTTGCTGTGCAAAAGGTTAGTGGGCGGACACAAATCCTAGGTAGAGACATTGGACATGGCAATCTTTGCTGCTGGCTCACTGGCTTATGGTTTGTTTTACTACTTAGTTAATCAGCTAATTTAAAGTTGGATTGTGTTATGGTTTGTCGCAAATTGAAATGCTTTTGTATTGCATTTTTTCTTTCTTTTTTTAAGAATGCATTTTGCTGATTTTCTTGGCATGTTGCTTGGTTTTGATCTAATTTTTGTTGTAAGGTCTGGTTAAAGTTATTCTTTTGTAGATGCATAACAATGCATTGTTACTTTTTCAAAGATTTGCTGGCATCTGTCGCAAGTAAAGAAATAAATTTCCTTTGCATACTTTCAGGCAGCGGATGAAGTTACACTTATGATTGTCATGACAATTCAATTGTACATTTTTCTTTGAAATTTCTCTGCTCTAAAAAAAGGATACTTCAGCTATAATAAGGAAAATCAGCTAAAGTTCCATTTAATGTTTACTGAAAAAAAAATTTTTTGAAAAAAATTTTAATTGAACAAAAATTCGAAACATTTTCTCAGCTTACCTAATTAACCCTTAAATAAATCATTCAAAAATTATCTAGAAAAATGCTCCCGACTCCTTCAAGACTTTATCAAACACCCTTTATTCATCCGAACATAATTTGTTGAATAATGTTTATAATGTTTTCTTCAAACTTTAGCACAAACAAAAAAAAAGAGCATTTAACAATTTCCACAGTCTAGACTCGCCGCTTGTTTATGGTTTTACCTTTTGTGAGTTGCTTCAAAAAAAAAACAGGTTGCGTGCAGAATGAAAGATCTCTCCTTTCTTCCTCTTCCCCTCCTACTCCTTGTTCTGTATTATACCCAACAATGTGGGCAAAAATTTATAACTATACGCTTTTTTATTAAGAAGCAGAAAAAAAATGCCAAATGGCCAAAGCTAAAAGGCAAGTAAGCCACAAAGTGGAAAAGTAAAATGCCAACTTCTTCTTGCCAGCCAACCGTAGAAGTAGAAGAAGTCGCGAAGCGGAGTTTAAGTGGCAAACTCTAAGAAATGGAATAGCAGCTCCCTTAAAATGTCTCGCTATAAATTTGCATACGTATTGCAAAAAATATTCTCATTTTATATTGTTGCCGGAGTTTCCCTGGCTCTTTGTGTGCAATTTATTTAGCATGAATTGTTTTCTTTCTCAAGGCTTAAGAGTCTCTCCCGGCTGGCTCTGGCGACGCGACTTTGCGTTTTGTGACAAATTAAGTTGGCAGCAAATAAGATATTTTTATGGTTACATTCCGTACGCAGGGCATATGGATTTTGTTACAAAGTTTGACGATGCACAGAGAGAACTGGTATTATTTTTGCCAAGATAACTTAAAATTTGAAATAGTTTTCAAATGTTTTTTATTATAATGGTGTTCGATGGTTATTAAAGTCGGTTAAAAAAAAAAACTCATAAATTTTTGACAAAACAACATGATTCCTTGATTAGGTTTAAGAATATATTTAAAAGAAGATCGGGATCTTAAAACTGAGATGATCTATTTCTTTCACAAAATTCAGAAATATTTATAATACCGTTCTAATAAAATTGAATTCGTCTTGGAAAATTTTCACATTTGAAACAATACCTAGTTTTGAACCAGTAAAAATCTAATTCCATACCACCAACCACATAACATTCTAAGCTAACAAGATGAGTAACGAGAAATCATGGAACTGAATTGAAGTTAAATTTTTGCCCACTTATTTATAATGTCTTTGCATCCACCCAATGACCTAATATTAAGTTGATAGCTTAAATAATATCGAAAAATGGGGTTCCGAGTCAGTTTTAAATCTTTTCCATCTGGTTCTGAACCGATCTCAAATATCTATCATCATATTATCAACTTACACACCAAATTTCAATTCCATAGTTACCCAAATGCTTGAGATATGGTTTCGAACCACTTTTTTGAATCTAGTTCAAAACTGGATTTGATACGCAAAAAAAGCAAACTCTAAATTACAAACCCAAACACTAAATTTTAAGTTCAAAGCTTTTAAGCCAGTTAATCTGATTCGGAACCAAGTTTAAACCTGGAAAATATCGCTTCACTCTATCAACCTGCACCCAAACAATTGGGATTGCTGACGCATCTCAAGGACACGTGCGAGTAAAGTGGAGTAACTCTGGAGAGCATTTTATCGCATACTGGATGGATAGACGGCATCATACAGATTCTTACTATACTAATTGAATTTTAGTTTTTAATTAGTTTGATTTTTAAATAGTGTAACCCTAATACAAAATTTTTTACATTTTACTGTTACTTTTAAGTAACTTATAATGTAGTGAAGTGTAGCTTGTTTAACTAAGTTTAAGTGTGTTTTATATTATATTGTTGTTGTTGTTTACTATGTGGGTGGTGATCAAATCCTGCGACTGGCTAAGTCAGTGGGGTGTAAGCGAAGCAGTCTTCTCCTGGCTCTAGCAGGAAACATAGAGTTAAGGATCAAGAATATTTGAAATTCCAGGGCTGTTCAAAAAGTTATTGACCTGCCAATAAGGGTCTCCAAAAAAAAGTGTAGAGGTGGTTGCCATGATACCGGGACTCCAGGTTATTGAATTGATTACGGTGAATGAAGTTATGTTCAGAATTAATTTAACTCTGGCCCGTACCTCTATCATATTTTTCAATATTTTTTGAAATATTGGCGGCCGCTTAAAAAAAAAATCGATTTTTCAAGTTTTTTTTTTGTAGTTTAGTGTAAAAAAAAATATTATAAAAAGGTTTTTCCTCTTGATTGAGGTACGGGCCAGAATTACATAAATTCTGAGTCGATTGCAACACGCGTGAACAAAATCGGTTCAGTAGAACTGGCGCAATCATGGCAACCAACTCAAAAAACGTGGTTTCAAGAAAAACACGCTTAAAGGTTTGAGCAACGTAAAATATACTCACTTTAGCAAGAACATTGCTTCACAAAGGCCATATCTTCTAAACTATTTCGAATTTTTATAAATGGTTAATAATGCAAAACAAAAAAATAAAAAATTGTAATGGTAGAAGACCCCCTTAAGCAATCAATACGTAAACACTTTTTCTGTTTTCGCTGTACAAAGCTCTGGAAACGAATGCGTAAATCAAAGACGATGCTGCCCGACCTCGATATACTCTTTACTAAGAGGATAAAATCAGGGATTAATCCCAAAACGAATTTCGGTTTCGGTACCGATACGTACCGAAATGAGACTTTCGGTTAGGAGGTCTTCTACCTTTGAAATTTTGTTTTTCGATATTTTTGTTTTGCATTATAAATAAAGCTTGGTCATTCCCCTTTCATCCCTTTCAAACCATTTTTAAATTTTCGCAATAGTTTAGCAGATATAGATATTTTGTGGAGCACTGTTCTTGCTAAAGTGAGAATATTATACGTAGGTCAATACTTTAAACGCGTTTTTCTCGAAACCATGTTTTTTACCTGGTAGCCATGCTTGCGCCAGTTCTACTAAACCGATTTTGATCAGCCAGGTTACAATTAACGCATAATTGATGTAATTCTGGCGCGTACCTCAATCAAGAGGAAAAACATTTTTTTTACTATTTTTTACACTAAACTACAAAAAAAAAACTTGAAAAATCTGAATTTTAATTTTTCAAAAAAAATTTTAAGAAATATGATTGAGGTACGGGCCCGAAATACAACAATTCTGATCATAACCTTATTTACCGTTTTCAATTCCGATAATCTCGAGTCCAGGAATCATGACCACCACCTCTACACCTTTTTTTAGACCTTAATTGGTAGGCCGATAACTTTTTGAACAGCCCTCGAAATCCAACATTTTTTTTTTTATTATTTAATTAATAAATAACACAAAACAAAAACACACATTAAAAAAGGTCTTATAGTTTTCTCTCCAGAATTTTAAAAAAAAAAAACTCATAAAACACTGTTCAAAGGTAGAATACCCCTTTCATAGTTCTATTTCGGTTTTCAGTTTACTTCGGTTTTCGGTTCCGATACGAAACTCAGATTTTTATTTCTGTTTTTCTATATCTTATTTGAATTTGATTCTGCGAATTTGTAAAATGTAATAATTGTTTCTTAAATGCCTATTTTACCAGTTGAAATATATATTTGAAATAATCAGAAATCAATAAAATAAATAATTAGAAACCGAAACAGTACTTGTATTAGCGTTTCGGTATGGTTCTGGTTTTTTCGGTTCTTATTATAACGGTTAACGTTTTTCCGTTCTCAAATAAATTTTTTTATCGGTTCCGGTTTCAATACTGGTACCTGGCTTTAAACGGTTATTTATTATTTCTATGACCTCTATACATATACTCAGATTTTCGGTCAAATTATAAATATTGGGCCAATTCATGTAATTTTTATATTTTTAGAAAATATTCAACATTTATTTATAAATATTTGATTACAGGAAAGCAGCAAAAAAATAATTATAATTCTACAAACTAAGAAATCTGAATTCAAGACTTAAGTAAAATGTTTTAGAAGTGTTCGCTTACCTCTTGCTTGTATACAATTTTTACTATAAATAGCTTATAAATCTGCGAATTGTCTAGAAAGTCTTAGAATGCTCCAGTGAAATATATTTAGGTTGATTCTAAGATCAGCTGCCTGAAGTGAAATAAGATTTTGGTTTGAAAATTTTTTTATCAAATTCAATTTCCTTCTTTTTTTTTGCTCAAAGAGTATTTAAATTTCATTTTACCCCCATGCATCCCCTTTTCTCTTTCTACGTTTCAAAAAGCCGCTGTAAAAGTTTGCACAAATTAGAAGTAAAAAAATTTCTTTTGCTTTTGGCAGAAAAAAAATATAAAATAAAAAGTTGCAAAATTTTAATCAAATTTGGCAAAGTGTGTCTAAATTGGCAAGCATATGTACATATACAATATAGTATAGATAACCCCCTGAGGACACAGCCACCCACCCACCTCCATCCTCCTCGCATATGTCGTAATTTGCACGAGCCAATTTGCGTGTGTGATGTGCCTTTGCCGCTGCCTTTGAACTTCTCTGCAACAATTTTTAACCCCTCCACTTTCACCCCCCTCCTTTTTTTTTGGGGCAATGTCTGTGAGAAAAATGATAAGATGACAGCACCATGAAGTAGCAGAGGCAAGTGGAAAATAAAACATAGCTAAAAAACTGCCAGCTCATTTTTTTAATATTTTCGTCAGACAGTTGGCAAACAGAAGCTAAAGAAGGAGACAACGCGAGAGGAGCACCTGAAAAAAAAGGTTTTTTTTGCACTAAATAAAAATTTAGACGTGCCAAGGGGAAAAGAAAATATGTGTGTCTGCGACACGTAGCCTTTGACATTGGCCTCGCTAATGAGCGAGCACTTTGACACTGAACTTGAGTGTGGGAAGGCAAGTGAAAAATTCCACGGTTGGAGTAGAAGAAAAATCACTTTCAATTAAAATGATATGTGCAATTATGGCCAATCAAATGTTAAAGAAAAGCCAGTAATTTAAAAGGCAAAAGAATGCGCTCAGAAAAATTGCCAATCATTTTTAATATGTATTACATTAATATTTTGTGACATTATGCATTATGCATACTTCGATGATCGGCTTGAGCGGAATTTAAATGGAAACATTAAATGTACAGCCATCTGGCGTTTTTCAGCATTCAATAAATTTCTTCTTATTTTAAAACGAATTTTTGTATTTTCTTTTATTTATGTGTATTAACTAGTAAATGAGTTGTTTCGTCACCATTGGTACTTTTTTGTTCAGCCTGTTAAGTAAATGTTAAAATCGGTCATATGAAATGAGACAAATTTGTTCGTTCTTAAGCGGAGCATCAAAATTGGAAGTGCACATAGTGGGTGGCTGATGAATGTTGCTACCAAAAATATGTAATAGGTTTCGTTGTGTTCTGTGTGGTTAATCGGCTACTTTCTTTGTCTAGATTTTACTGACTTGTTTTAAGCAGAACTACAGGGTACGACCTCATTAAAGGAGGTGGATTTTCCGAATTTAAAAATTTTTTTATTTTAATTTTTATTTTGTATTAACTCTTGGACCTCCTACATTTTTTTAAAAAAAAATTAAAATTATTTCAAAATTTTTTCCGTCCACAGAATTTTGCATAGATTTTCTAAAAAAAAAGTTTTGACCTAATTTTCGGATCTTGGGGGATGTATTTTCCGATATCGGAAAAACTCGTGTCAAAATATTTATTTATTTGAACTAGAGATGAGCGCGGGACGGGATTCCCTAATTTTCCCAAATTATTTATATTTTTAAGCATAGCATACTTTGAAGGGCAAAAAGCATGATTTTTTTATTTGTGCATAAACGTAGTATAATAATTACACTGTGATAGTTTAAAAAAAAAAAAAAAGACATGACCAAACTCGACGGTTTCCCCCTATTTCGGGTCCTAGGAATCGAACTGCATCATTACTTTTTTGAGTTGTAATAATGGTTTCATACGAAATTATTTTTAAAGTTTTTGTCAAGTTTGCCATTTTATGTAAATTACCATTTTTTATAAATATCTTTAACTTCTTCGGTTTGTATTTTTTTGGTAAACTTCCTTTGGCAAAGTTTCTTTAAATATTTCAGGCTAAAAGTTTTAAGAACACGCCAAGTTCCGGAATTGGATATTTATGGGACATATGAAGAGTCAAGAAGAAGAAACGCCATTGCTCTAGTTTGTATTCGCAGTTCATTAATCCAGTGATATTTTTTACAAAATGTAAAAGTATTGTCTTCACTTACTTCAAATTTAAAAAAATAAAAAAAAATATAATTTTCGGTTACCTGTCAATTTTTTTATAGAAAAATTTTATCAGCATGATTTCTTTACAAAAGCCGCTTGGCATAACACGATCTTAATTTTTTAAAAAGTATTTGATAAAAAAATTGGAACACTGGAGAAAATTAAGTGAAATATCGAAAAAAAAAATGGTCATTGATTCGATTTTTTCGACCAATTTACCTAGAAGTCCCATAAATGTCCAATTCCGGAACTTGGCGTGTTCTTAAAACTTTTAGCCTGAAATATTTAAGGAAACTTTGCCAAAGGAAGTTTACCAAAAAATAAAAACCGAAGAAGTTAAAGATATTTATAAAAATGTTAATTTCCATAAAATGGCAAACTTGTCAAAAAACTTAAAAAAAAGTTCGATTCCTAGGACCCGAAATAGGGGGAAACCGTCGAGTTTGGTCATGTCTTTTTTTTTGACTTGCACAGTGTTATTATTTATGAATAATTTTCTTGTGGTTTCCTATTGACTATAAATCTTTCAGGGTTTCGGGAAGGTCAATAAAATAAAACTTTTTTTAGTTTATTGAAGAGGTGATGGTGAATCTGTTTTGCAAAATGCTCCAATACGTTAAGCTTTTTCGTGATTTGAGCCCAAAGATGGTAAAAGTGCATATTTCGACTATTTTAAAGCATGTTTTGTGGGCAACCAATGCGTTTTTATGTCTTTTCTTGATATTAACAAAAAGTACTATTCCTTAGCTTTAAATTAACTTATTCCAGATAATTGTGAGATTTTTTTATCGATGATATACCATTTAGAATACAAGTGCTAGAATTTACATAATGTATGACCTAATTTTGCTGTCCAAAAGTATCGCCTAGTAATAATGGTCAGTTCGAACACTTGTTTTTTATTACAAATTTGTTAACTCTAAGCGTAAAACTTCGACTTTACCTTCTTCATTCTTTTTACATAACCAAAAGGCTAGCAACGATTCCGCTGCCGTGGACTTATTCGCTGACTTTTTTCAATCAACTTACTCCTCTGTACCTTTTAATAACATATCTTATCCTTATGACATTTCTTCTTCAAACTCTTTTAATGCTCCCATAATTACTGAATCTTCTCTACTTTCATATTTGAAATCTCTAAAGTCTTCATACTCTCCTGGACCTGACAACATCCCTAGTTGTGTCCTCAGAGAGTGTTGTAATTCTTTATGCAAACCTTTACTAAAGCTTTTTAATCTATCGCTTGACTCTACTATTTTTCCAAATCTTGGAAAGAATCCTTCATTATTCCTCTTCACAAAAAGGGTGGAAAATCAGATACCCAGCAAGCAAAGTTAGGAGCGCTCAAAACTATGTGTCTGAAAAGAGTCGAGCTTCAGATCGTTTTTGGGTACACATAGCACGCTCGTTTCCGTTATGTCTGATCATATTCGGAGTAAAAAAACTAAAAAAATAAGAACCTTTTATGAGGCGATTCAAGTGCCTAAAAAATCAACTTTTATGTGCCTTTTCTGAGGGTTTTCAATGCTTCATTGGGAGGGTGAAAGCACTTAGATCAGAGTCAGATTGGACTCAAAAATCTTTCACATTATGTGCGACCGTTTTCATAGAAAAAAACGCCCTTTCCGGACTCTTTTTGGGACACTATATGACTGTGAATGCTCATAAAAAAGTGTCAGAAAAGAGTCAGAAAACGCTCAAATTGCTTGCTGGGTATCTCCAATTATAGAGGTATCGCCAAATTATCTGCTATTCCTAAGTTGTTTGAAGAAATAATAACCTCTACATTGCAGCATTACTGCAAATCGGTTCTGTCACCTTTTCAGCATGGATTTGTAAAGAGTCGGTCAACTACGACCAATTTGCTTGAATTCACATCATTAGTTAACGATGGATTCCTTATGAAATGCCAAACTGATGTCATCTACACTGACTTCAGTAAGGCTTTTGACTCCGTGATCCATGATCTCCTCCTCCTTAAGCTTGATCGTATTGGATTTCCCTCCCCCTATCTTTTGCTCAGATCTAATATTTCAAAACCTGTCTACGTAACTTCCGGTGTACCTCAAGGAAGCCATATCGGTCCTTTGTTTTTCACTCTTTTTTATTAATGATCTCCCCTCGACAATATCTCATTCTCGGATACTTATGTATGCCGATGACGTTAAACTCATTTTATCTTATAACGACCCGATGCATTCTATTAGGTTGCAAGATGACTTAAACTCTCTTCATTTTTGGTGCTTGGTTAATCATTTATTTCTTAATTGCGCAAAATGTATGTTTATGTCTTTTCATCGTTGCAAACCTTCGCTAGTTTCCTATTCGATTGGCAATGAACCCTTGCAACGAATATCAACTGTCGTTGATCTTGGAGTTAGTTTTGATCGCAAATTAAGCTTTAATGATCATATATCCTGTATAGTTAATAAGGCGAATGGTATACTTAGATTCATTAAGCGTTGGTCGAAGGAATTTAATGATCCCTATACAACAAAAGTTCTTTTTACATCTTTAGTTCGCCCGGTGCTTGAAGACTGCTCATCCGTCTGGTGTCCGCAGTATAAAAAACATATAGATCGTATTGAATCTGTCCAGAAGCAATTCTTGCTTTTTGCCCTCCGCGGCTTAAATTGGGATCCCAACCTTCGGTTGCCATCGTATTCTAGTAGGCTTTTGCTTATTGACCTTCCATCGTTGGCAACTTAGAACAGTCAGGCGTTTTTTACAGTTAATTATCGGTGATGTAGACTCTTGAACTCTAGGGCTAACAATATTGTTTAATCTTGCTAGATGCACAACCGACACGAAAACGTTTTCGGGATGTCAAAATTATAAATTTTATCACTCTCAACAGAACTCTCTCTTTTCCATAAAGTTATCTTTTTGCACATCTCGGCAAAATCTCTGACCACATCCAGCAGGAGCAGGGGCTTAGCTCGCCGGACCGGCGAATAAATATTCCCCCACCGGGTCAGAGATTTTCCGGATGATTTAATTCATCTTTATTTTAGCTTATATTTATTTTATTTTAATTATATTTAATTTAATTTAATTTTTTCCTTTTTTTAATTCTTTTAATTTTAAATTTTATTTTCATTATTGTTTTATTTTATATTATTTTTATTCATTCTATAATATTGTTTATTTATTGTTTGTGTTTATTATTTTGTAAACATATTTTTTAAGCCTTCTCCTTTTCTTTTTCCTCACCCTTCCTTTTTCTCTTTTTCGACTTCTATACTACTTAAATTTGTGATAGGTCTAGTAACGTCTCTGGCTTCAATTGGCTGTGAACTGGGGCATAGCTGGCCGGACGGGCAAATAAAATTCCCCACCGTGTCGGAGTCGTTACTAGTCGATTTGTAATTTTGTTAGATTTTCCTTGTTAGGCTTTCTTAGTTCATTAAGCCTTTTTATAACGTATTCAGTTTTTCTTTTTTTTGGTTGACAGCCACCATTTGTCGACTTTTTTTCAACAAATAAACAAATATTCAAACTGGTATATCTTCGTGGGAAAAAATCGCAGAATTGTTTTGGATAATTTATTTTAAAGCTAAAGAATATATATTAACGATTATTTCAAGTCGGATTAAAACAAACGTATAGGTTGCCCACATATCATGCCTTAAAATCCTCAAAAAAGACACTTTTGACCACTTAAGGCTCAAATTGCCAAAAAATCCTGACGTGATGGATAATTTTGCCAAACAGATTCATGTTAAGCATACGAAAATTATCCTATATGACGAAGATTCTTTATACCTCTCTAGTTCTTACAATTCTTCAGAAGGGATCATGTGTGTGGTCTCCGCAATATTCGGCCCATCAAGATTGAGTTGAATTTAAGCAAAAGTAAATATTATTATTTGCTTTTCGTGGCTTGAATTAGAATTGGAAGTAGACTTCATTTAAGTAACCTTTCCTTCTAAAATTACCGTAGAGTTATGATAGGGGTAATCATAAAAGATTGACTAATAAATGGTGAAATCAGAGCCAAATTAATCTCAGTGTTTCTTTTAGACCGACAAGTTACTTTATCTCCATATTTCTGAATCGTTGTATTACCAGCTATGCCTTGAATGAACCGTTTTGTGCGCTGTGTGCTGATAACAATAAAATCTACTTAACTCTCTTTCCTCCGATGGTTATTAAACTAGGTGGATTGATAAATAATACCTTTAAGTATATTTATTAAAAAATTTGAATAAACTGCTTACAAAAAAATATACACCATACTTTACTAGCAATTATACACAGAGAAAAAAGAGCTCAAGATCAATTTAATCTTTGCTGGTTAAAATGATATTTTAAAATTCGATCTTCAGACAAGGCAATGTTGTTTTTTTTTTATAGAAAATATCGTATTGATATTTTTAACATATCAAGTTAATCTTAGTCATATCGGAGTGAAATTGATATGAAAAAATGTGGAAATGACTGCCACTTCATATCAATTTATTTTTCTGTGTATAAAAAGACTTATTGTTACGAAATCTTCATGGTAAATCTGGTACCTCTAGCTCTTACTTCTCCGAGATATACTCCTATTTATTGATCAAAAACATATATAATTTATAGGGTCAGAGACGATTCCTTCTGCCTGTAACAAATAAAATCCTTTGTTCCTTTTGAACAGGGTATAAAAATCAAATCAAAAACCCCCAAATATTATTTCGAAGTTGTTTGTCTAAGATTTGTTTCAGTGTTTACTTGCACTCAAAATCAAGTGATAAGATAATGCCTTGAAAAACTGTTGACCATATGGTCAATTTGTTCGGTCTGCTGCTGGTCAATAAATGATTACTAGAACGGATTTTAATAGCCTTCTTATTTGTAGAATAAATCATAAAATTCCGAGTTTCGGTGCAAATTGTCACGTCACCGATAACTTAGATTAAATGTCAATGGAGTATTAAACAATCACCCGATAAGACCCGGTACACTGGAATTGATGACGTGATCGAGGTAAACAAGTTGGGGCTATCATTAAAGAGTGCGAATTTTTATTAATCAGTCTATTAACAACCGTCGTGCCGTTTACTTCCAAAGGATGTCGCTTTGCATACGCCAATCCAGAAGCAATTCCTCGCGTTGGGTAGCCGAACCCTTTCGGAGTTTACAACTGCAGATGAAGCAACTGATTACCTCGTTCTGGTCATCATTTATTGTGACCGTAACATCAGCGGTGATTTCGGGAAATGCAGGCTCCACATAGAAATTGAATTTATATGTTACATCCTCGTCCTTGTCAATGGGACAATTGGCGCCATACATGAGATTTGTGCAAACATTGGAGACTTCTTCGGGCAGATCATACGGCAGATTCATGCCAAACACCCGGGCAGTGGTAGTGGCCGTGATGTTATTGATGTTGTTACGATCTGTGAATGGAAAGAGATTTATGGTAAAAAATCGGTTGGAATGATCGATTTGTTAGTAAACACCTACTGCCCACAAATTGCACCTCCATGACGGCGGTTGAGCCTTTGTAGACAACACAGGGTGGCACATCACAATCTATGACACGCACACTCAGTGGAAAGGGTTTGTTTTTACCTGGAAGAGAGAGAGCAGAAAAAGCTTTGTGAATATTTTGAAAGCAGAAAAGCAGGCTACACATTTATTAAAAGCTTAGACACTTGACACTTTTTTGATACGAAGTTATCAAGCTGATATGGCACCACTCTTGAAGGTTATCAGTTTTTGAATTTTATTTTCTTATACAAATTCTTTTGTACATATTTGGTAACATTTTCTTAAAGAACAATATCTCTCTGATTGAACTTACATTGCTGCACTGTGGTGCCCTGCACGGTCGCCAACACAAACGCCAATACTAAAACCAAACGCAACATTGCACTTTTTCTTTTTTTTTTGTTTGTTTGTAATGTTCACCCTATGCTGTCGCACTCCCTTTAATGCTGTGAATGAAACTATCGTGGCAAGTTGATCACTTTAAATAGCAAAACGATTGTCGACCATTCGATGATTAATTTCTTGTGTGTGAGGTTTATCAACCTCAATCGGCGAATTGATACCAACCGTCCACATGCAGGTGTTAGCATTACAAATGAAAACATTGTGGTCTGCAGGTGTTAAGCTTCTGAAAGCAAAAGCAACAAATAAAAAAAGTAAATATGACAAAATTAATCAGTAAATAGCGTAAATTTTTTGACTGATAAGTTTGTGGAGAAACCAAAGCAAACAGCAGCTGAGACGCTGCAAAAATATGTGCCGGCATGACATATAGCTTTCCTGTTTATTCTCCAAATTGTGTGCAAGAGTATTAGTAACTTTAATTAATTTTATAGATCAAAGATTTGGGAAATGCAATTTAGAAAGCGCCAAATTTATATATATAGGCTCTAGAAGTGGGCTTGTGACTCATCTGGGCCTAGGTCATTTAAATAAGACAAGATCACAAAATTCACTAGAAGCACCCAAATTTATAGGGAACAGATGGGTCCTATCCATATTTCAAATATGTCGTTTCAATGTACACCAACAGAAAGTAATTTAGCGATTTATTAAATATCCAACAACGACTTGTATATATCCAACAGACTGCGGAACATACTCTTTGAAGCACTTAGATATATGTACATATGTTTTGCTAGGTTTATGAAGCGATCTCAATTTCATTTGAATTAAATTCTTTTGTGCTTTGAGAAAACTTATATTAAGATTCATCAAGAATTTCTGTCAAGTAAAATACCTGTTAGTCTATAAAGAACAATGCATTTGGCTTATTAACTATTTCCTCCTGTGGTTTTTTAATAGTTAATATGATTTCTGCGTAGCTTAATTACCTGATTTAGTCTTCCAGGCATGTTGTCCCATAGGGTTGAAAGACATATTCTCCCATTCTGCGACCAAAGCTTTTTTAATTTGCTTTACGGTGTCGAGCTGACGGCCACTCCTGCAAACTTTAGCTGAAAGGATCCGCCACACATTCTCAATTGGATTTAGACCTAGGCTTACGCTGGCCACTCCATTTCTGGTATGTTTCTTGAAGATAAAAAGTCTTTTGTGACACGCGCAGTATAAATTGGAGCGTTGTCTTGCTGAAATGTTTAATTAATTCCATGCAAATCTTCAGCAAAGTCAACGAGCCCATCATCTAGCAATTGTTTAAGTCGATATAAAGCAAAGCGGAGACTTTCCAGCTTAGCCAAAAGCAGCCCAAACCTCCACCTAAATTTCTCTTATGGCTTGTTTCCCGTGGTTGCCGTAAAAACCGCTAATATTTATTGCAACCGTCAGGGCCATTCAGGTTGAACTTTTTCTTATAGGAAAAAACTAACCTGCTGGAACTCATCTGTCCTAAATTTATACTTCTTAGCAAATGTCAAGCGTGCACTTAGGTGTCGTGGAAGTTGCTAAGGTACGGGCTTGCGTGAAGCATATTTAACATTTTCTTCTTTTTGATACCTTAAGACTTAAATGACGTTTGATCTCCATGCAAGACATGTTTTCTTGTACCGCGAGATGCCGAATCTGCCTTTTACACCTTTTGTCTATAGTGGTCGGTCCATATTTATCCGGATTTGAAGCTTCCTCAGTCCTTTTATCAATCTTCAGGTGCGTCCCACGTGGCATTCTTATGTAAAAACGAGAAGGCAAAGCTAACTTCGACTGTGCCGAAGTTTTAATACACTTGAAAAACTTTACTCCAACTGATTTAACCGGTAAAATATATAGGATATAGATATCAGATATTTAAAAATTTTAAATCATTGATAATAAGAATTCGATACCATAAAAAAAAACTTTTCTTACATTTCACATTTTCCGACCGATCGGTCCTATGGCAGCTATATTTTGATACAATTTTTTAAAATTATGTGAAAGCATATAAAACTAATATATACCAAGAAAACAATCATTTTCCTCATTAGAAGTAGTTTTTTGACCGACCGTTTCTATAGCAGCTATATGCTATAGTGAGCCGATTTTGATCAATTTTTCCAGAAATGTTTAAAAGCATATAAAACTAACATATACCAAGAATCGTGACGCTACGATGGAAAACAAAAAAGTTTTTTTTACTAGAACTAGTTTTTTGACCAGCCGTTTTTATGGCAGCTATATGATATAGTCATCCGATCCAGCCGCTTCCGACATATTAGTTGAGTGCAGTAAAAGGAGGACTCTGTGCAAAATTTCAGCTCGATAGCTTCAAAACTGAGGGACTATTTTGCGTAGAAACAGACAGACGGACAGACGGAATTGAACTCAGCTCGTCGTCCTGATCAAGAATATATATAGTTTTTGCGTTACATACTTCTGGACAAGTGTCGAAGTATATTAGTTTTGCCCAGAAGTCTGCAACGCGTGTATTTTCCGAATCCTTAATGCTTCAGACAAAAAGCTCTCATCCAACAGCTTTTAGGCGATTTCGCGATCATGTAAGTATTGAAATACTTTAACCATTTTACCAAAATTTATACTTTTTTGTTTAATAGGAGTCAGCATTGAAGTCCGGAACCAGAGCTGCTACTAGAGAACTTCATGTCACTAAATCTCGATATCGCAAGGGACAGTCGTGTGTGACATAATGTACTTACTTATATTCGCAGCTTCACGCGCATTTGTGTATGGTAGTTATGTTTTTTGAAGATTTTATGGCTCAGTAAATAAATTGGAAAATTAAAAGACACACGAGCCAAAAGACTGAGAGAATTTTGGCTCTTTGGGGCTGTAGAGCCAGTTATCTAGTTTTTTATTATACACTTGAAAAGTGTATATTAATTTTGCCCAGTAGTCTGTAACGCATAGAAATACTCATTTCCGACCCCGTAAACTATATATATTCTTGATCAGGACGACGAGCTGAGTTTAATTCCATCTGTCCGTCTGTCTGTTTCTACGCGAACTCAGTTTTAAAGCTATGGAGCTAAAATTTTGCACAGAGTCTTCTTTTTACTGCACGCAACTAATATGTCGGAACCGGCCCGATCGGATGACTATATCATATAGCTGCCATAGAAACGGTCGGTTAAAAAAACTAGTTCTAGTGAGAAAAACTTTTTTGTTTTCCATCGTAGCATCACTTATCTTGGTATATGGTAGTTTTATATGCTTTCACATAATACCGGAAAAATTCATCAAATTCAAATTACTATATTATATAGCTCCCATAAAAACGGTCGGTCAAAAAATTACTTCTAGTGAGAAAAACATTTTTGTTTTCTATCGTAGCATCACTTATCTTGGTATATATTAATTTTATATGCTTTCACATAATTCTGAACAAAAATGTATCAAAATCGGATGACTATAGCATATAGCTGCCATGCAAATGGTGGATCAAAAAACTAGTTCTTGTAAAAAAAAATTTTTATTTTCCATTGTAGCGTCACCAATCTTGGTCTATATTAGTTTCATATGCTTTCACATAATTCTGGAAAAATTGATCAAAACCCGATCACTATAGCATATAGCTGCCATTGGACCGATCAGTCGGAAAATGTGGTTTGCTTAGGAAAGTTTTTTTTATGGTAGCGTGATCAAAATTTGATTCTCAATGATTTTGAATCTTAAATATCTGATATCTATATTCTATATATATTTTACCGGTTAAGTCAGTTGGAGTAAAGTTTTTCAAGTGTATAAAAACTTCGACACAGTCGAATTTATCTTTACCTTCTCGTTTTTTATTAGCTTTGTGCTTCGTTTTGTAGTTAATTAGATTTAAACCCAAATACACATTTGTATTTTTTCTTAAATAAAATATTTTTAAAGTCAATATTATTGATTGAAAAAACTCTAAGATAATGTGAACCACGACGATTTTTTAATTGTGGCTTTAAAATAACGTTCTTTAGGAGTCTTAAGGTTTTTTTCTAGAATATGTAGACGGATATCCTTTACCAGAACAAAAATATTTCATAAAAATATCTTGATAAAAAGATAAAAACCATTAAATTTCGGGTTATATCGAGACTTATCGAAACCGTTAGAAACATCAGTTTTGAAAGTAGTTGAGGTAAGATAAGGTTGCAAGTATCCGAAGGCCACAAGTCACTCTTCCACTTAGGCATCAAGGACTCACTGCAATTCCCTGGTAAACCCTATTAACCCTGAGGGGGTCATCAATCCTAAGTCACTGTGTGAATAGACATAAGTTAAGTAGAGCTATATTTACTAGTCTGTAAAAAATCGTAAGTTGTTACGCTTGTCTTGTCAATTTGCATAGTAAACATGAAGATTGTGTATATATGGATTTAGGTAAATTTAATTCTTAATTCCAAATTAATTTTTACTTACAATGTTTTTAATTAGTGAAACAGGATTTGAAAAACTTCTAGCTTACCATTAACTTAATATTAAGATTCAATGTATATACTATCGGAATAATCAGCTCATATAGAAAACTTTAAATTTCTACCTTTAAAGTCAATTTTAAGCATTCAATCAATTTCCCATTATTTAAAAACAAACTTTCCATCTTCTTTTATTTATATGTATAAATACTACGAAAAATACGCTGCGACTTTTCAATTTATTTTGGCAGTTTCTCGACTCACTCTCCTGCCTTGTCGCCTAGTGTCCTGTCCTGTCCCATTCATCAAAGTCCCGAGCACAAAATAAATAGAAAAAACTTCAACGATTAAGGATTTTAAATTTGCCAAAAAAAAAAAGAAGAATCTCTTGCTTAAAATTACAGCGACAGGCAAATTAAATTTACCAAACTGACACCTCAATTGAATTTTGGTCGCAAAGACATATTTTGATATATCCAAAAACGAATTTGATTTTGTTCTGTGTGATTGACAACAATGGGCTAAGGTAATTTTCAATCAAATGTCAATCAAAGGCGCTTAAGAGAGAGAGAGAGAGACACACAGAGCAAGAACAGAGACCAGAATTTTGTGACAAGAGATACCCAGAGTTAACTAACGAAATGCCTTGGGTAATTTGTTAAAGCGTTTTCCTTTTTTCCGGCGGATATCACGTGCGCACGTAACCCCAAACCACAGTAAATGTCGTTTCAGGACGATTTGACATGTTGATTGATCCGCTCATTGGTGCAAAAAATGAAAGCCAAAGACCTCTTTTGCATGTGAGGAGCAGCAGCAGCAGCGGCACGAAGATGTCTTCGACATTAAACAAAGTAACAACTTCATGGGGCAAAAACGCTGTCATTAGTAGCTGCTTCGTGTGAAGGGAACGCCTTAGCCATTATATTTCTTTTTTTTTTTTTTGCCCCACCAGGTTTCGTCTCTGGGGTGCGCCCTGCAAATGGCTGGGGAGGAGTTTTCATGGAATTCGCAACACAAAAAATGATTATGAAAATTTGCTATAAAAGTCGCGTCATATGCAAAAATTATTGGGTAATTAACGTTGACAAGGAAAGATAAAGACGATGACTCTTAAAAAAATATATAAAGCACGTGATAAGCGAGGGGGATAATTTATAGATAAGTGCCACGAAATATATATGGTACATAAATATTTTGTGCATGGCAAATGACACTCAATGTCCGATGGTCATAAATTTGGAGAGGTAGTTAAAAAAAATGGAAGTATACTTTGAGGGTGGGTAAAGTAGAGCAGCTCATTTAATGGCAAATTGTCTAGTCGAACTTGCATCCATACTGACAATTTCTAGTTGATGGTTACATCAATTATTTAAAAAACAACGCTGTGATTTTTACTGCCGTCTCTTTAAAAGTTTTAATTCGGACGAGATGGAACCTAACGCCCCCTTATTATAAGTCTAACAAATTTTAATATTAGAAATATTTAAGGAATAAAATTAAGCTCTTTAACGGACGTTCGGCAGGGGGACTAAAACGAGAAAAATTTTGACTTTGATTTCTTTGCGACAGCTTTTTTGCGTGAGATTTTCTTTATATCTGTGTTTTGTTTTTGTTTGTGCTGATATTCGTTTGTTTTGAATAAGCACAAGCAAACGCAACCATGCACACACATACACATACAGGGATCTCTCATGCTAGCAAGGTGGGTGGTGCAATGCTGTTCGTTTAGCTAAGGCTCTCTGAGCACTCACAAATTCTCTTAAGCTCTTTTTGCTTTTATATATGCGCTCGCGCTTGGACGTGTGTGGGCGACTGGAGGGGTGGCTCTTGGATTTGCTTTTTGTATGAATTCTAAAAAACTGAGCGGGAGTATGCGCTCAATTTGATCGCTCATCCTAATAGAGAGTAGCGAGGGGGATGTGGGATCAGGGATCTGGGATCAGGAATTTGGGATCTAGGATCTGGAATCAGGGATCTGGGACCTTGTAGCAGGGTTCTGGGATCCGGGATCCGGGACTTAGAATCTTTGATCTGGGCGCAGAGATCTGGGATAAGGGATCTGAGATTTGGGATCAGGAATCTGGAATCAGAAATCTGAGATCTAGGATCAGAAATCAGGGATCGGGTATCTGGGATCAGGGATGTGAAATTAGGCATCTGGGATCAAGGATGTGGGATCTGGGATCAGGGAACTGCCATCATGGATCTGGGATCAGGGATATGGGATCAGGTATTTGGGACTGGTACAGGAACACTATTTTTAAACACTGTTTTATATAAAATAATAATAATAAAATAATTTTATATTCCTATGCAAGAGTTCTTATTTTGACTCTGATTTTTCTTCGTGAAGAGCTTCGCTCGTTCCCTGTGTTCCACGATACACACTCCTTTTTTATGTAAAAAGTACGGTTAGAATGAAAATTATTGATCTAAGAGGGAATAATTATATTTTAATCGCTTGAGCAGTCTGTATTTTGTACAGTTTGGAAAGAATCTTTTATAATTCTCTTACATAAAAAGTGATCTCAATCTGACATTTCCAATTATAGGGGCATTGCGAAACTCTATATGGTAAAACTGCTATATCTCAACTCTTCGAACTGTTGTTTTCTCATTTCGCATGGTTTTGTTCAAACCCGATCCATTTCCTCAAACTTACTGAAATTTACCTCAACGGCAATAGTTTTACTCTTGGCAAACAATCGGTTAATATTTATATTTACTGATTTTAGTTGGGCATTTAATTTTTATACACTTGAAAAGTGTATATTAATTTTGCCCAGAAGTTTGTAACGCATAGAAATATTCATTTCCGACCCCATAAACTATATATATTCTAGATCAGGACGACAAGCTGAGTTCAATTCCGTCTGTCCGTCCGTCCGTCCGTCTGTCTGTCCGTCTGTCCGTCTGTCTGTCCGTCTGTCTGTCTGTTTCTACGCGAACTAGTCCCTCAGTTTTAAAGCTATCGAGCTGAAATTTTGCACAGAGTCTTCTTTTTGCTGCACGCAACTTATATGTCGGAACCGGCCGGATCGGATGACAATATCGTATAGCTGCCATAGGAACTATCGGTCGGAAAATAAGTCTTAGTGAGAAAAACTTTTTTGTTTTCCATCGTAGCTTCACCAATCTTAGTGTATATTAGTTTTACATGCTTCCACATAATACAGAACAAATTTATCAAAATCGGATGACTATATCATATAGCTGCCATAGAAACGGTCGGTCAAAAAACAAGTTCTAGTAAGAAAAACTTTTTTGTTTTCAATCGTAGCGTCACTAATCGTGATATATATTAGTTTTATATGATTCCATACAATTCAGGAAAAATTTATCAAAATCGGATGACTATATCATATAGCTGCCATAGAAACGGTCGGTCAAAAAACAAGTTCTAGTGAGGAAAACTTTTTTGTTTTCCATCGTATCGTCACCAATCTTGGTAGATATTAGTTTTATATGCTTTTACAAATTTTCGGAAAAATTTATCAAAATCGGATGACTATAGCATATAGCTGCTATAGGACTGATCGGTCGGAAAATGTGTTTTACTAATAAAAGTTTTTTTTTTATGGTATCAAATTTTTATTATCAATGATTTCAAATTTTTAATATCTGATATCTATATCCTATATATATTTTATAGGTTAAATCAGTTGGAGTAAAGTTTTTCAAGTGTATTAAAACTTCGGCACAGTCGAAGTTAGCTTTGCCTTCTCGTTTTTTTTTTAATTTTTTGGGATATATTAAACGCAGGTCCAAGGAGTTTAATGATCCCTACACGACTAAACTCAAAAACGAACAAAACGAGGGTGAAACTCGACTTTTTAAAAAACAAAAAAGGTCGCCATTTTGTGAATTTTTGATTTTTTGTTTTAATTGTAGGTGGTTGTTGTTCAGACAATATCTTCTAGTTTAACGAGTTTTTGTTTTTTTTTTATACACTTGAAAAGTGTATATTAATTTTGCCCAGAAGTTTGTAACGCATAGAAATATTCATTTCCGACCCCATAAACTATATATATTCTTGATCAGGATGACGAGCCGAGTTTATTTCCGCTTGTCCGTCCGTCCGTCCGTCTGTCTGTCCGTCTGTCTGTCTGTCCGTCTGTCTGTCCGTCTGTCTGTCCGTCTGTCTGTCTGTTTCTACGCGAACTAGTCTCTCAGTTTTAAAGCTATCGAGCTGAAATTTTGCACAGAGTCTTTTTTTTACTGCACGCAACTAATATGTCGGAACCGGCTGAATCGGATGACTATATCTTATAGCTGCCATAGGAACGATCGGTCGAAAAATAAGTCTTAGTGAAAAAAACTTTTTTATTTTCCATCGTAGCGTCACCAATCTTGGTATATATTAGTTTTAGATGATTTTATATATTTGTGGAAAAATTTATCAAAATCGGATTACTATATCATATAGCTGCCATAGAAACGGTCGGTCAAAAAACTCGTTCTAGTGGGAAAAACTTTTTTATTTTTCATCGTAGCGTCACCAATCTTGGTATATATTAGTTTTATATGCGTTAACACAATTCTGGAAGATTTTATCAAAATCGGAGGACTATAGCATATAGCTGCCATAGGACCGATCGGTAGAAAAAAGTGTTTTACTTAGAAAAGTTTTCTTTATGGTATCAAATTTTTATTATCAATGATTTAAAAATTTAAAATATCTGATATCTATATTCTATATATATTTTACCGGTTAAATCAGTTGGAGTAAAGTTTTTCAAGTGTATTAAAACTTCGGCACAGTCGAAGTTAGCTTTGCCTTCTCGTTTTTAATTTCATCCACGGAGACTGACGGAATTACTGCAGCACTTTTTTTCAAAACTTTCGCTGTATATTCTTAAAACATGTATAAATATACTCTTAAAATTTTAATACAATTAATACAGCAGTTTTTTTTATAAAAATTCCCACAAATCACCTTTATTTTTGGCCGTTACACTAGGTGTGCCCCTTATCTTTAATGTTTCGTGTAGAAAAACATGAAATTATACCCTCTTATGGCTTTCAATTGCTTCAATATATATGCTTTTTACTTTCGCGTTCCGTGTAGGAAATATAATATATTCTTCCCCCTTATTAATGGTAGTATTTCGGATGCGGGCTTTTAGACTTTAATTCTTGAATATCATACCCTTTTTTAACTGCTTTTCCAGAAATACCTTCAAATCACTTTTGCTGCAAGTAGGGATGTGGCTGGTCATGGACTCTTACTAAATTGCCCGGATTGGCGGATTCAAAGGGGTTCCTTTATTTGATTGCTTGTTATAATCCTCTTTTCTTTCTTCTCTTTTTATATTTGTAATATATTTTAATATGTTAGTTTTATAAGGTAAATCTGTCTAAGAGACGAAGTGGCTATTGTAAATAAATACAATACAAATACGAAATACAATGCACTGATCACATAAGGTAAATTGCAAATAAATTAATATGTCTGAGTTTTACAATAAATTTTTAAATTCACCTCTACGATTCTCATAAATGAAGAAATTCAATTTTTAATAGAGTGTATCGAAGAGAGTAAATATAATTTTAATCTAAATTTTTTTGTTCAGTTTAATAGCTACTGTATTGCCTTAAGGGGGTCTTCTTCCTTTGAAAATATTTTTTTTCGATTTTTTTTTTTTGCCTTATTATTACGGCTTGAAAATTCCCCTTTCATCCCCTTTAAACCATTTTCAAATATTCGAAATAGCAGATATATCCATTTTAGTGGAGCAATGTTCTTGCCAATGTGAGTATTTTCAACGTTGCTCAAAACTTTAATCGCGTTTTTCTCTAAACCACGTTATTTGACCTGGTAGCCATGATTGGGCCAGTTCTACTGAACCGATTTTGATCAGCCATGTTGCAGTCGACGCGGAATTGATGTAATTCTGGCCCGTACCTCAATCATGAAGATAAAAAATTTTTTGTTATTTTTTTTACACTAAACAACAAAAAAAAAACGTCGGAAATCTAATTTTTTGTTAAATGTTTGTAAATTTTAGAAAAAAAATTTTTTTTATGATTGAGGTACGGGCCAAAATATTGAAAAGTATGATATTTGGTGCATGACGGCTATTATTTATAATATCACGGATATTTTTTTATTATTTTGATTCGGTTTTAAATTTTCATATCCGTCTGAATGCTGCATATCTAATTAACCCCTTCTATATATTGTCTATGGTTTTGTTTTTTCCAATCTGTCACAGATGGTGCTAAAAACTCACTCTCCATAACTAAAGCATAAATAATTACACGCAGCTGTCCAACATTTTCCAACCCCATTCATTCCTATACCAAAAAAACAAAAGAGAAATCAAACCAATCAACGTCAATTTCAGTAAAAAGCAAAAATCGATGCGTATCAAAAAAGTTTTTGTCTATCAAAAACTTTCAATCGGGCATCGACGAAAAACCCAAAAACCCCAGCTTAACCCATTAGAGGCTTTATTGGATTTCTCGGTTCCTCCACAATTTCTCGTTTTTTTTTTTTTGGCTCATCAAAAATTAATGCAAAAATAAATAATAAAATAATACACCGTTAAATAATCCGAAAACCAACACCATTAATAAAGTGAACAGGACACAGCGACGAGGACTCGCCAACACAATGAAATATGGGCAAATAAAACGATTTTGACGCTGAATTTTAAAACAAGTGGCACGTACCACGGACCAACCCCTCAAAATCGCATTTATTATACTTACATTCCAAGTGCCCACCCACTTGGCGTACACCGCCGCCGCCCCTGCGTACGTTTCTCAAATATTTATTCTTTGGATTGGATCGCAGGATTTACTTATTAGCATGCTGCAAGGACCCCCCCTCAAATGGCATGTCCTAACGAATGTGAAAGGGAAATAGGCTAAAGAGCGCGTGAAAAAGTCAGCACAGGAGCAGAGCTCTATACCTGAAGTGTCCTTCGGCGTCCACTTGTCAATCGTCATCCTGGTCGCTGACACAAACCAAAATCAATTGTAAAAGGACCGAGGAGGGCCAGACAGACAGGACACAAAAATTACCAATTAGGTAAATGGCAAAATGAGTGAGTGTCAGGAGCAGGAGCTGGAGCTGGACGACTTCAGAATTGGTGTCGCTATTGCCGCCATGTTTGCCAACAGCAGGCACTGACTCCGACCTCCAGTCCTTGTCCTCTCTCTCTCTCTGTCTCTCTCTCTCGCTCTCCCACTCTGTCGATGCTTATTTAATTATGGAACCATCTGTGCGCGTTGCAGGGCGCTTTGATTTTACGCTTTTCTGAGCATTTTTTGCCCTCATCCCGCCTCTTGATGGGTTTTTCCTTTCCTATACTTTCTGCTTTATTTTTTAGAGCGAGCATCGCGATTTTCTTATTCGTGTTTGGTTCGTTAATTTCATTGTTTTCGCATAATCTTCGCAGTGAATTTCAAAATATAAAAACATTTTATGCTGCCCTCAAAAATAAAAAGAAAAAAAAGAAACAACAAAAAATGTGATACAGATTGAAGGCATAAAAAATGAGACCAACTCAAAAGGGAGTTGGATAAGAAAATACAGAAAATGAGATGAATATGTTTCGATTACCCAAATTCGTTTTTAAGCTTTGGTGATTACAAATAAAAAATGTTAAATTACTAATTTAAAATTTTGTTTTTTGTTAGATTTTGGAATGGCAGTCGCTAATCTAATCTACTAAATGGTTGTTGAAACAGGTGCATTGAGGTGAAACAACGCACACAAACTTTTCTCGATTGGAATTTCCAATGAGTTATAGCAATTATGACATGGTAAGGCAACTGCTAGCCTGCAGTCGATAAAGAAGACTTCTTATGATGGAACCGGTAAGTCCTTGAAACAGTTGTATAGATTACCAGCTTGTTTTTGGGGTTATTGGAGCCCTGTAACTAATATTGTAGTTATGAGAAAATATTATTTTCGTGACCTCAGTCGTGACCGACTTTCTTATTTTTCAAAATATTTGTTTTTTTTTATAACTTTGTATTATTTCACTAGTAAAAGAATGTTAACCGTTTGGGATTTAGGGTTGTTTAAGATCAGTGGTTCACGCCTAATCATTTAATACTGTCTGGTGAATATTTTATGTTTCGGGACATTTCGACATTTTACCGAATATAGTAAAAGTGTTCTACCGAATTATCGTGGAGAAACTGGATGTTATTTATGTTGCAGCGAGAAGACAAATAATAAAATCCCTCTGTATGCAACCAGTTAGTTAAGTAAGTTAGTTAAGTTAGTTAATGTAACCAATAAGTTTAGGCCTAGTTTTACCTAATTTAAATATCGTTTATATCAACAAATTTCTTTAACCCGAAATATCCTAGTGGTCGTTATAACGACCAAAGACGTTGTAATTTTTTTTTTCTAGTGAACCCAGAAATGAAATAAACTCACTGTCCGGAAAATATGTAAGCTTAGACTTTTAGCTACTTACAATATTTTTAGTTCGGCTCGACTCCCAAATTTTCCTAGTTTTCACAGCGATAGAACGAGACAATGTTCGAAACAATAAACAATACACGCGTCCGGGAAAAAAAGTAAAACAAAATAACAAATAAATACAAAAAAAACTGGAAGTTTCTTGGAATATTCGAACTAGATCCGCCATTTTTATGCGCAGCCAGGTAAGCTCGAGTAGGTATACCGACTAGCTGCTCCCAGACTTATCTGTACAAGTAAAAAAATGTTCAAAATATAAATTTGTGACTGGGTTACGTTTCAGCGATTAGGACCAGCTAAAATATATGCCGTTTATAATGGGCTCATATAAAACATGGCCTTGAGAATATATTTTTATGGTTTACTTGAACGTAAGTTTAAATTAATAAGATGTTCAAACCTTTAAAATGATTGATTTTTTATATCTGCTAAACTATTTCGAATATTTGAAAATGGTTTAAAGGGAATGAAAGGGGAAAGTCCAAGCTATAATAATAAGGCAAAACAAAAAAATCGAAAAAAAAATTTCAAAGGTAGAAGACCCCCTTAAAACAAAATTCTACACAAAAATGTTAGCAGAATTATTTCGTTCTGGAATGTGAGGCACTAAAGTTTTTAATAAAATTAACAGCACCTAGCTAAGACTTGTGCTTAATATTGTCATAGGTAGCACTGGGAGTGTGACTTATTTCGCACACCCTATAAAGCAGCGGCCAAAAATACTTTTAATAGAGACAGAAGCACGGTTGCCACATTTGGAGCAAACGCTCCAAAATGGATCTTTCTTTTCTCATTGGAGCACTGGAGCCTTTTTCTGCAAAATAGAGCTTTTTGAGCAGGGCAAATCATTTTTGTATAATTTTAAAATTTAAAATTTAACGTAATCGAATAGAACAATCAGATAAGTAAATATAGCTTAAAATTAAACCCTAAAAGTACAAATTTATGCAGGAATGCTCTCCATTAATTAAAACACAACCCGTCCTAAAAAGGTCCATTTTCGACACGAGAAGGCAAAGCTAACTTCCTCTGTGACAAAGTTCTAATAGTCATCCGATTTTGACCAAATTTTGCCGAACTTTTTGAAAGCATAAAGTGTTCATATAAACAAAAAAATGTTGTCCCATTTTCAGACTGATCGGTCATACGGCAGCAATGGTAAAGCGAGAACAATAGTTTTCAAATTTACAAATTGATATTTTGCAACTTCTTAAGGGGGCAGCCCGCTTTAGAAGGTCTAAAAGAGCCGTTTTTTCTAGATTTTTTGGGAGTGAATAAATTAATTGAGCTCTACAAAATTTTCTGTGTGATTTAATATATATTTGAAGAATACAAACAATTGTTTTTAGTTAAAATATTCAAAAAAAATTTGGGGGCAAGGAAGAAGTTTAACAATGGCGGGAAAGATACAGGTCGCAATTCTTATCTGAACGATAAAAGTCGAATAGAATTTAAATTAATATATTTTTTGAAACAAATTAGCCAAAAAGGCTAATGAAAACTAATTTTTGATTATAAATATGGGTTACCAATAGACGAAAATATTATTTCAAATTTTTTTTGGTGGAAATATGTAATATTTCGCCATAGCTTGATATGGAGGCAGGCTTGCTCAAATGGGTATATCTTGTGCATTTATCCACATATCTTTTAACTACGATCAAAGATAAAAAATCACTATATTTTTTTTTGATTAAAAAATTTACAAAAAAATCTATGTTTTGAGCTAATTAACTCAAAAAACTATTTCCTTAAAATATAAAGTGTCTGATTTATTTGTAGGCTTATTTATTGGCAGTAATTTTTATTTTATTGCATTTTCAAATCGGAGTAGGGTTTCGGAAGCTATGGCCATATATGTAACACAAATAAATGGCCTAAATAAAAAACGGATAATTTTAAAAATCTTAAAAAATGGATTTTGATATGTTTAATTTTAAAGAATTTTAAATGAAGAAATATAAAATCATAATTCCATATACTTTTTGACATAATGTAGATTGGAATTTTTTTTAATTTTAATTTTTGTAAGTTGCCTTTTAAAACCTTTTCAAACTATGCCTTTCGGATTCGACCTTAAGCAAAAGGTCCATTTCTCTTAGGTATTAACTGAATCACAAGGATATTTAAATTGTTTAACACTTTAGAAATATCAATAATTATTAATTATAATTAATTAACTATATAACAATATAAAACATTGTCTGTAAGCCTGTTCTATTGTAACTCCTAAGCATTTAGTCTAAATATTTTAAATCATTTTGGCTTTATTTCAGTTTGTTTCGCAAAGGCATAACAACAGATTGTTACACCAAATTTATAATGAAACAATATTTTCTTCACATTTAAGAGGTAAGCAAATCTTAATTACCTTTTGGATCACGAGAACATTTATTATTATTTGACTTATATGAAATTCCAACCGTTTAATTGAAAACCATTAACCTTTTAGCTAGACCTCGCTTCGAAAGCAAAACAAAAGCAAAAATTGACACATTTCAAACACAAACAAATTGAAATATAACACAAAATGGCTAAAATGTTTTAATGCGAGGCTGAGGCACAAGGCAATTTAAATTGTCATGGCCTTGCTGGGCCACAAACAACAACGGCAACAACAATAACAATTGACAGTCACATGCCACATACAAGCCATAACACACACACACGCACGCACACACAACAAAAACTATTTCAATGAGACAAAACTTGGACTGACCACAGCAGAAACCCAACCCAACCCCAAAAAAACAACAAACAAAACGTTAAAAATATTGCATTTTCGCGTTTAGCAGCCTGAAATGACAATCTCTGTCTCCTTCTCTCACTAAAAATAAACCAAAATGAACTTTGTCAATTAATTGCTGTGCAATTTCTGTATGTCCAATGCAAAATACGAGTACATATTTCGCCTGCACTCTCGATGGATGCCTGCATGTGTGTGTGTGTGTGTGTGAATTAGCAATGTAAATATACCAATTTAAAATGCCGTACAATAAATATGAATACAAAAAGCGGCATACGAAAAAACAAACGACGATATCAGCGGCAAATAATTGAATTTACCCACAGTGAAACAGACGGGTAGAGGAAGGGGAAGACGGAGTGTACAACCCGCATCGACAGCCAGACATATTGTGTGCCTTTTGTACGAATCTAATAAACCGAATCGTGTATACATGCAAAAATAACTTTAGCTGGCTATGTGTGCGTGTTCATTTGCATATGTGTGTGATTCATAGAATACACTAAACTACAAATTAGAGTACATAAATGTGCACCATAAAAATGAAATGCATACACACCAATCGGAAATTGGTGTAACTAAAATTTGTGACTTAGGATAAAGTCAAGGATAAAGATTTCTATCAGTTGAAGTCATCTATTTCTTTAAATGAAAAGACACAAAATCCAGGGTACAGGGTATTTTGAAGTCGGGACTAGAGTTAGGCGTGTTTTTATTCGTGACACTAACACGCACGACTCAACACAAGTCAGATTTCGTGCGTGCACGTGCGTGTCAATTTTTAATCCCCCAAAACACGAACACGGTCCAACACGACAAAACACGACGAACACGACAAAACACGATACAATTCGACACTACTAGATTCGACTTAACAGACCAAAAATACTAAATAAATACAGTGATTCAAGTACGTATTTAGACAACGGAAAAAATTAAAATTCTCCCACTTATTTTGCAAACAAAAAAAAATGCTTAATATTTAATTCTAATTCTAAATTGTTCTGAAAATATTTACATACCATAGAAAGTAACAAAATCGATTTAAATTTAACAGTTTTAACAGGTTTTAAATTTTGACATGTATCGAAGCTAAACTGGTATCTTGTTTCAGAAATTCCGTATCCCTTCTGGATTAACGGTAAATTTTAAGGTTAAATATTTGTATTTTTGCATACATTTATATCTAAAAGTGCGATTCGCCACAATATATATAGATATAAATATACTTAATTTTTTTTTCATTTTAAATAAAGTCGTACGTGTCGTGTCGTGACGTGTTAACGAAATTTTTGACCGTGCGTATTTCAAATATGCCGCTCGTGTTAGTGTCGTGTCGTGTTGAAAATATTCGACACGCGCCCATCTCTAGTGGGGACACTTGACTGCAGCGCTCTTACTTGTTTTATATATTTACAGCGTTCTATTAAATTAATCTATATATATAAAAGAGTTAAACCTGACCGATTGGTGAGCCTCGCACAAGCCAAACCGTTAGAGATAGCAAGCTGAGTTTTTTACTGTAGTTTTATCTTATTTCGAAAGTGTGTGCAAGGGCGGGAAAAAAATAATAAAAAATAGAAATAAAAATTCAACAATAACTGCATACCAGATTTTCGCAAAATTAACCCTCTACACCCCCATGAATGTAAAATGGGTTTAGCGATTAGTTCCAAACTCATTTTTGAAGCTAATCATACCCAAATATGGAATAAGTCCCATGTGTTCTAGGAAAAACTAATTGAAGTATCAGAAATTCACGTCTGTAAACAAAAAAATTGTTTTTGTTCATTGTTCAAAATAAGAAATTTAAAAAAACCTGCAATTAGCCTCAAATTTGAATATAATATGAGGGATTTTATAAAATCAATAAATATGCAGTTTCGTATAGGTACCTTTTAAAACAAAAAAATTTTCCTTACTAGATTCTATTGCAAGAGCAGCTGTCTCTAGGGCAGCTACCCGTTAAAATGTTGCAATTGTAGTGAGATTGAAATGTATTGTGGGGGACTATATATAACTGATAAATATACATGTTGGTGATGTTATCTTGATAAACGGATGGTTGCTGATGTCAAAAAGTGATGTGTTTGTTCTGAAATTTACATATGTTTTAGAGGAAAATTAAAACGACATACGGTAAAAATTTCATTCAGATATCTTAACAAACAAAAAAGTTTTCGCACAATACTTTTTTTAGGGGAAATCATCTCTATGGGATGTACTTGATAAATGCTTAATACGCGGAAAATAAAAATATGTGTTATGGAGGATCAGAAAAAAGACGCCTATGCAATCTTTTATCAATTAAGCCTTGGCCGAAAGAATTAAGTCTTTTTTACGAACTTCACTAGCCTCTTGCTATGGGATTTTCCACAACAAAAATTCCGAAAAAAAATTTGGAAAAAGTTTTTGTGTGTCAACCTTTAAGAATCCGTCCGGACATTTTTACTTTTCAAGAATTGTTTAAATTTGGACTAGTCTAGTGTTCTACCTATCGCTTCCAACCCTCAAAACGACCTAAATTATATGGGAATAGGGTGGTTTTTGGGGTTGAAGGCGATTTTGTAGAACACTTGGGAGTGACTTTCAAATTTTGTAAAATCATCTCCCAAAAATAGGAAAGTCGTCGGAAAACTGTTGTATGAAAATATTTTGTTTTTTATCCGAACAATTCCAAACCTATTTTCCACATTTTGGAAAATCCGGAAAATTGGCGAAAAATGCATGAAAAAAATACTGTCTTCCATTCGATCCGACTCAAAATTTGTTGAAAGCTCTAATTTGAAATTTCAATAAAATTGTATGCACTTTTGTTGGAAAATTCACCCAATTTTATTGAAATTTTTAGATAGAGCTTTCAAAAAGATTTTGGGTCGGATCGAATGGAAGACAGTATTTTTTTCATGATTTTTTTTAATTTTTGAAAATATTTCACGAAAGTCGGAAAATAGGCGGAAAACTGGTGGATGGTTTTTATCCGATCAGCTCCAAATTTATTTTTAAAGCTTTAAATAACAAAATATTACCATCGGGGATTCTAAAATTTGAAAAGTCCGAAAAACTGGACAAAAAAATTTCAAAATTTTATCAGATTTAAAATTATTTTCAAATGTACCCCAAAAGTCGGAAAGTAGGCGAAAAATTTATGAATGAAATCCTTTTTTTCCTTAGATCAGTTTCAATATAGGGATTAGCTTTAGAGCTTTACATAACAAAATATTACCAACTGGATTTTCAAATTTTGAAATAACCCGCGAAATTGGCGGAAAAAAAATTTATTATAATTTTCAAGTTCATGTTAAGAATTGATTTTCCACCTTTGCAGGGAGGTTTTCAAAATTTTAAGATAACTTTGTTATAATTCTGAAAAGAAATACAAAAAAGTCGCATACGTCAGTTTTCCGACAATTTTCCGACTTTCTTTCTGTAATTGGAAAACCCGTTGCTTATAGTTGGTTCCATATTGGGTTACTTTTGAATGGACATTTTATTTCTTTTTTTTTAAATAAGTTCCTTAAACAAGTGCGAGCGAAGCCGCGGGTATCAGCTAATATTTTTATAAAGGATTTTTTTAAATATTGATGTGTTTTAGAACTTATGATACAGTAAAGAACTTGCAAGTCTTGAAACATCTACTAAAATTTTGAAGTTGATTTCCAAGTATTTTGCATAAATTTCTGAGATCAAACGTTTTTTTTATTCAATTCTTTGGGCCGAAATAAATACTCGAACTTTTCATTAATTCATTTAAATAATATTTAAATCTATCTTGACTTCAATTTATATATTCTCCAACTACACTGAACAAATACACATTTTTCAAATCATTTTTCTGTTGCCCAGTTTAATATACAGATGAGCAGGCCACGTTGCTTGATTATGCTCAATACTCATGAAATATTGAAAAGCCGCCTGAGCTAAAGATTTGGTTGGGTGGGGGCGGTTTCGGGCTTTGGCTTCGGTCTTGACGGGTTGCATAGCAGCATCCTTGTGACGTTGTGACGTGCGTGACACGCGACGCGCACACACGACTAATGAAATATGCATGAAATATACTTTTTGTACTGAGCTGAAATCACTGCATAGACAGCAGAATCCTCCTCTCAATTCCGCCCACCTTCTCTCGTCTGCCATGGTTATGGTTGATGTTGAGGTTATGTAACTTTAATTGAAATGTAAACTGAAAGCCGCACGCGACTTAAATGAGTAAAGCATTGTGTTTTAATGCTACTAACAATGAAATTTACCACCTTTCCCCATTCCATTTGTTTTTGTTTTTAATTGCGTCAAAAAGTCAATTCAAAGAGTTTGCTCATTTTGTGTGGTGGTGGAACGAGTGGGGGGCCTTAGTATTCATTTATTCACATTGTTTATGTGTTTTGTTTTTAGTGTTGAATCGTGCATACGCAATGAGCAGGTGCTAAGTGCATTTGGATTTATCTAAAATTGATTTGATTGGAAAAGCAGCAAATGGTAGAATGGGTTTCACAATGTTAATAATTTAAAAGAAATTATTAAAAATGTTTTTTTTTTTAAATTAAATTGAAATTTGTATAAGCGGATAAAAAGTCGTTATATTTTTTTAATTCCAAAAGTTAGTGCGGTGATATTTGATATTAAAGTTCTTGAATACAATTCACAATTGGTTCTTTCACTTTGCTAATGAAGAAATCGTAAATTTCTGATAAATATATAAAATATTCTTGGCCATTAATGAAGCTTTTGGGTTTTTCAGACACTTCACAAGATTATTTCGAATTAAATTTGAAAAAAATTTCAAAAAATTTTAAAATTGTATTTCCTCAAAATGTAGTGAAAAGGGGCTTTGCCGGGTTTACTTGGGATATCGGCCCCAAATCCTATCCATATTTCAAGTACGCAGTTTTAAAGTACATCAACAGAGAGTAATTTAGCGACTTATTTTATACCCGAAATTTTTAATAACTATTTTTATTATTTTAAGCACAGGCCAACCACGCAATAAAAAAATTACAAAATTTTTATGGCTATAGCTGATAGTTCAACACTTCCCCAGAATAATTCTTCGGATTTTTTAAATGCAATCCGCGACTTACAAAATTAAGCAAAATTTTTAAACGACAATTATAATTGTATTGACTTTTGACTAATTGACTTTAAATTGTGGTACCACTTTTATATTTTTCGTGTCTAATTGTCATTCCAAGCTACAATTTGTTTTATTTTTTTCACAATTTTTGGAGGTTTAAAAGGTGGTTAAAATTAATTAAAGCAATAATGCTTAAAACATCTGGCGATATATGTCTTTCGTGATGTTAAAGAAGATTTAATTAGATATTGTTTGTTATCCTTAAAAGATACAATTTCTTATACATAAACATATCTTCTTCTTTGGCCCGATATATCAATATCACAACCAATTGTCGGTCACGGTCACTGCTAGTAATGTACGTCAGCCGCTTTTGTCTCGTGCGCGCTGGCTCCCGTTGTTTTCATCAAGGTTGAGTAGGTACATTTATTATGCAGTATTTAAGGGACTTATGCCTGCTCTAAAAGGCAAACGAAAGCAGCTGACAATACAGAAATTTAATGAATCCCGATAAGTCACCAAAGTCAGATGAGTTGTTAAAGCAATTCATGGCCTTTTGGAAGAAAAGTATCATATTATCCATCAGTGGATGGATAACAAAATCGTATTTAAATGAAAGTCTAATTTCGGCAAACGTCTAGATATAAACAAGGAAATCTGTTGGGAGATAACGAACTAAATTAACAAAAATAGAACTCTCGAAAGATGATATGATTGTCTACAAAATACGTCAAGTTTCATTTCCAACAGTTTCTACTCCGGATATTGTGGACTTCCTTAAAACATACCAAGTCCATACCAACTAAGGCGATGTCCTTGGTACAAATTATTGATGAGCTTAAGTTTTTTAAAGTATTTATAGCATTGAGATTGCGACATACAGTTGAGAAAAAATAATAGCACCTTTATAACACATTTTCTAATTGATCTAAAAACTAAGAATTAGTGTTTTTTTATTTAAGTCTTAATTTTTTATATTGCTTTGGGCAAAGTGCAAGAAAATACCGAAAAAATTAATAGCCCCACTTTCGCATTCTTCATAGAAACCGCTTTATTTTGCAAAATTACTTTGATGAAAAGCACGTGGTTAAGAGATATGACTTTGAATTTATTATGTGTTATTAAAAGTAAAGTAAGTAAGGAAAAAAGTTGATATTGAATGGAAAATCCTAAAAAGAAGTTGGTCGTTTGGTTGGATATATAAATATTTACAAAAACAATCCCTGGCCCAGTTTCCAGTCAAAAGGTTGATCTGCGGGAGTATAAGGCTGCAACTGAGCTGAAAACGGACCATTATATTACAGCGTCAGTGCAAACAGTTGCCACATGTATCAGAGAAAATAATGTAAAAGCCTGCAACCCAAGTAAAGTCCCTCTTTTAAAAGCGAGACATATTACTAAGAGCATGAAGTTCACAAGGAAACATCTAAATTGGCTATCCCAAAAATGTTGGAATATTTTATGGAAAGATGAAAGTAAAGTTGTTATTTTTGTTGGAAAAGAAAACCAAAATGAAGGCTTATGTGTAATGGTGTCGGGTTAAATGTTAAATTAACTAATAGAGGACTTATAAATATCTTCATAAAAATAAATTCGAAAATGTTAATATTATTGTATAATTGAGTTTTAAACACCTTTAAAAATCGTTATTAAAAATTCAGGGTTGTTACTAGAAGTATAAAAAAATTGCTAAATTACTTTCTGTTAATGTACTGCATACTAGAAATATGGATAGGATTGGGGCCGATTCGCCTTAGAAACTCGGCTTTGCTCTTTCTGAAAAAGTAGAAAACGTGTTCCAAAGTATAGAGAATTTTGATCAAATCTTAGAGAAATTTGTAACTTGTAATTGTAAATAATTATTTCATTAATAAGTAATCGGCACTGATTTGTTTCAAATAATGGGCCCATTCAGCAGATAATATCGATGTGCGATTACTGATTTTCGATTGCTAAAATGTCTCTGCTAAATGACATTGATTGCAGGCTATATTGAATTCTGTGGCTTTAGTACTTTTTATCCGAAAATACACTCACATTAATAAAATGCAATATTTACGTATTATACAGATTCGTCCACACCGAAAATTTCAATATAAATGTTTCTTGCAGAGGTGGCACATCAATCGGTAATCGCTCTTACCAACCTTGCTTTTTGTTCGATTACTTTTCAGCAATCATGATTGCCAAATTTTGCAATCGCAATTGGCAATCACTGCATTCAGCAGGTAAAATCGGCAATCATAGATCACAAATCGCAAATCGAAATTATCTGCTGAATGTCCCCAATGATCTTAATAGGCCAATCAAAGTATTATTCCCCTGGTCTGTCTAACATTCAATATACATAGTTGCCTTTTAAAGTTTTAAAAGTTGAGAGCGATTGAAAAGTGAAAATTTTGATCACGAGTCGTATGGTTAATTTTTGATTTTAAGGACTAGTTTTTTACATTTTACGGATTTGAGTTCAACTCCAGGATAGACAGGCATTTATGCAGAAAGTGAATAAATCTCTGTTTTGAGCAGCTATTTGTTCGTATTTATCTTCTGAAATGATACTGCACGTTGCCATGGGCATACCGACAGTTTCCGTTTCAAGAAGGTCGTTTCCCTGCGGGATGTTAGAATTTTCGAAACTGATTCTACTTTATTTCGAGTGTCTCATGCATGGAGCAAATAGCGTCGCTACTTGCATACTTCGTAAACGATAACTTGCATGAGTTCTGATTAATCAAAATCACATAAGACAGAATCTGACAAACACAGATCACATCAACAACTCGCACCTCGTCTCAGTTCACACTAGCCTAAGCAAATATAATAGAAATTACTTATTTCACAATCTCCGATTAAAAATGAATTTAAAGTAATTTTATGTATATTGAACACTTCAAACACTTTTCTCTACGCATTTATATATTGTTTACATTTAACCCAAATATTTCAAGAATTCATATTCCACCAAAATGCCACTCCACTGAAGTTTTGGGCAAACAATAAATCATCACCAAAGTCAAATAAACGCAAAATAACAGCAATTGCTTTAAAAGAAGAGAAAAAACTATAGCATACATTTGAGGGCAAATAAACAATTTCCATTCATTTACCCATCAACAAATATCAACAAAACTTAAAATTTGCAAAAGCCATGGGCCAGGCAAAATATCAACAGTAAAAAGCATTTAGCAACTTTTTCGGTTAGGCATACAACAATAAAAATTTGTTTTTAAATAATAAAAATCAAGTATACGCCCCGCACACACATACATTCACAACTGAATGCAACAAAAATTGCAAAGTTTTACAGCCCCCTTTTTCCGGTGTGGGGGGTGGGGCATATTACCCGGCCCAGGCTTTTGTCCTTTGTCCTTGTTGTTGTCGTCGTCGTAGTCGTCGTCGACGCCGCTAGATAATAAATGACCGGCCATTAAATTGCAATTAAAAGCTCATATGTGCGCATAAACTTTACGCCAGCCACGCCCCGCCCCCTTACCCCATCCCTGCCAACTGCCCACCAAATTTGCCTATGGCCAAACAGCCCCTTAATGGATGCCAGAAGCAGTCCCGGATAATAGCCCGTATAATAGTAAATTTAACAGTTGGTTGGACATTTTCCAGCAACGCTCAATACTCGGTAAACAAATTACGCGACCAACAGACAGAAGAGGAAAAATTATTGTTCAATTTGGTTACTTTTCTTACATAATTGACAGGCAAACGAGAGTGCCAGGTAAAGAGCAATACTTAGGCCACTATGAGAGAGTGTTGTGTGAGTGTGCAGTCAATTAGAAAATGTGCATTGTACATAATTAAGATTTATAAGCATTTACGCATTCACACACACACACACACACAAGGCAGACAACACTCAATAACGCATATTTCTCGCATAGAAACTGTAAAGTGTAGCACTCGAAATGAAAATTATGATGCAAGCGGGTACTAGACGAAGTGGAAATGTCCTACAAAAATAATTCAAGAGGAATAATGTCTTGATGTTTACTTAGTCCTTTCCTTAATACACTTAAGGCCGTTTTCTTATCTTCATGGTTTTGAAATCAAGGTGCTTTTTATATAAACGTTTGTAGCATACTTTTAAGCCGCTTTAAAATATTTATGCTGGAGTCCACAAGCGCGGCCTAAGAGAACGCAGCATTAATTTTCTGAAAAAAGCACATAGATTTGAAAACCATGAAGAAGAGAAAACGGCCCTTGGTCAACTCTTACTCAATTAAGTGAAAGATCGCGCACTTTAAAAAAATTTACTTTCAGTGGGTAGAAGTTTCGCTTAAACCAAAAATAATTGGTTTTATATTGAACCAATCCTTGAGCAACTGATCTTACCTACATATGCATTTCCTTATGCAGCTCATTCCCTGGTCGTTGCAGCCGACTTCCAGTAAAAATAATCTTTCAGCGCATTTGGTGAGCGGCCACCAACTGAATGCAAATTTCCATTAGCCATGCAAACGCAAAACTAGCCGCCATTTATCTGTCTAACTGTGGGCAAAAGAAGGCTGTGGCAGCAGGAAGAGTCGAGCTGGAGTTGGAGTTGGTGCCTGGCAGTAGTTAAAATTTACTGCCCGCCCAGTTACCAGTTACCAGCTACCAGCATCAGCACCCAGCAAGTTGCAAGTTGGCAATATGCATACGCATTTTATGCGAGACTAGAAGGGGAGGCCATTTTAATGGAAATTTTTATTGAAAGCCAACAAAGCGCTCAATGGGCCAACTAATGGCGTTAGTTGGGCAAAATGGAAAAGCAACTGTAAAGTAGCTTAAAAAATAAAGTTAAATGAAAAGCAGCTGCTATCTATCATTCCCCCCTTCCCCGCTATACCCACTCGATTGCAGCTGTCTGTAATTATTAATAAAGCCTTTGACTTTTCGAGCCTGGCAGCAGAAAAGCGAAACTGAAAAGAGAAAAAAGAACGTTTTACAAAATTTATGGTCATGAGAAGCTTTGGGAGTTATTTATATGCATTACAAATGGTTATTAAAATTTTAAGTGGCGCCAGCTACTTTGATCATGGCTCTAAGTATGCAATTAAATTCTTATTGCCCTTATCAGGCTTAGTTAGACTAAATATATTTGGTATGGAAAACTTAAGAACATACGTCCCCCCAATATTCGTATATCGTGGAATAAAAAAGTTTAAAAAATTAAGTTTTAGGGCTCTCAAGTTATTTTTATCACTCATACGTAGTGTTGCCTTTCATCTATACATATTTTTGAAATACTGTTCAGTAGGGCGAAAGTTCTAAAAAAAACTTTTGTCCCCGCTGCTTAATAATCTCCTGTGCCTTATGAGATTAGAGCTTATTATCCTTGATTGATGAAGAATATATATGGGTGATAACATGAAAAATTTACTAGTCGGATTTTTTTTTGGGTTGAAATAATTTTTTTTTTTCAATCTTTGTTGAAAAAAGGTACGTATTTTTAGGGTTTTCCCCAAAAATGACTAATTCATGGTCAAATTTTTTTTTGAAAATTCAAGATTTAAAAAAAATTAAATTATTAATAATTGCTTGCTACAGAAAACCATTGGTAAAAAAAGATGGAAAAAATCTGTAAAATTGCATATGACTTCAAACTTTTTAGTTATTAAAACTTAAAAATTATGCCATTTTTTTTTTGTCAACCAAATCGCGAAAATTTGAACACAAAAATTAAATGCCGCGAAAAGGTATCTTTTTGTTCCTTAATTTTTTCTCAAAATTTCGTCTTGTACACCTTCGTCTTGGGCACCTTAATAGTTTCTGATTTATGAATATTTTTCTCATTTATTTAATTTATTTGGAGTGTGAATTTTGCTAAAGTGAATACGTTTTTTTTGTAGACTATTATCTGTTTTAATAGTTAAAGTATATTCACACTCCTTAAAATCGCAGTATCCAAATAATCACACTTCCTAAGTCTTTCTTCATTGCAGCTGGTTAAATTTAGGGCTGTTTTCTGATCTTCAGGGTTTTCAAATCTCGGTGCTTATTGTTAAAAAATTTTGTTGCCTACTTTAAGGACGCGCTTAAAATCATACGCGGGTCGTTGTAAGCACAAGCACAGATATCTTAAAAGCGACCTAATAGTAGGCAACCCAAATTTTCCTAAAAAGCACCTAGATTTCAAAGCCATGAAGATGATAAAACGGCCCTAAGACTTTTTGCATTGGAGCTGGCTAGATTAAGGGCAGTTTTCTCATCTTCATGGTTTTCAAATCTCGGTGCTTTTTGTAAAAATTTTGTTGCCTACTTTTAGGACGAGTTCAAAATCATACGCGGGTCATTGTAAACACAAGCACAGATATTTTGAAAGCGACCAAAAAGAAGGCAACACACTTTTTCCTAAAAAGCAGATATATTTGAAAACCATGAATATGAGAAAACGGCCTTAAGACTTTTTTTTTATTGAAGCCGGTTAGATTCAGGGCCGTTTTCTCATCTTCATGGTTTTCATATCTCGGTGCTTTTTGTAAAAAATGTTGTTGCCTACTTTTAGGGCGCATTAAAAATCACGTGGGTCGTTTTAAGCACAAGCACAGATATTTTATAACTGACAACATAATCTTTTCTTTTCTTCCTTTAAGACAACGCTCTATAGTTCACATCAGAAACTGCAGCCTTATCAACTATAAAATTCCATAAACAGCATAAATTTAAAACCTAAAAACTAATAAGCTAAAACCCATCTTCAAATCTCTTGCCAAGCCCTCCAACTGTCTGTTTATTAATAAAGCTTTTGACTTTGTGCCCAATTTGGCATCTTCCCCCTTCTGATTCTCCATCTTGCCTTTGGATATGCCAAAACAAAATTGAGCAAAAGCGGAAATCGTTCAAAGTGGAATGCCAGCCAATAACTTTGCGTTTAATTTTTGCACAATTTTTGCCGCCAAAGGCCAAATAAATAACTTGGCTGCGCTAGTCGCTAGAATATTTCTCTCATAATTATATGAAATGCGGGCGCATTAAAAATTAATAACTAAAAACTGCCTTCGGCAAAGCTCTAGCTCTCTCAGAAAGTGGGCGTGGTCTAGAGGACCAAAACTAAAAGCATATTTAATAAAGTGCAATAGCACCAGAAAGAAAGAAAAAAAAAAATTTGAAGGAGAGACAGAGAGAGAGCGCGATAAATATGCAGCTTATTAAGTATACGCCAAGCTGGCCAAATAATGTTTGAAAAATGCCTGGGAATGTGCATTAAAATAATGAGAAATTAAACAGAGATTGCATAAAACAAATTAAAAATGCTCAAAGAAATAGGAATTTGCTAGTTGGATGCTTAAGATTAAATCAATTTGTGTATATAGAACGAGAAGTGATTTTGCAAAGAGGATAAGTTGACTTTATTTTATTTGAAGAAAAACTAATGGAATGAATTGAACGCAAGCCGATCTGCTTCGTTTTAGGAGCGCGAATTAACTGATAGAAAACGCACGTGTGGGATACCGCCTTAATTTTAAATGTAAAGTAGAAATTTGTTCGGAACATCAATTAAAATCCATGAAGATAAGAAAAAGTTTTCGCATGTATATATAATATTAGTGCTTCAGCTTCTGAGGTGAACTATAGAGCGTTGCCTTGAAGGAAGAAAAGAAAAGATTATGGTGTCAGCATATTTATGCCCCAACAAAAAAAGTCTTAGAGCCGTTTTCTCATCTTCATGGTTTTCAAATCTAGGTGCTTTTTAGGAAAATTTGGGTTGCCTACTTTTAGGTCGCTTTTAAGATATCTGCGCTTGTGCTCAACGACAACTGCGCTTGTACAACGACCCGCGTACGATTTTAAACGCGCCCTAAAAGTAGGCAACACAATTTTTTACCAATAAGCACTGAGATTTGAAAACCATGAAGATGAGAAAACGGCCCTTAATCTTACCAGCTCCAATGAAAATGTTTTAGGCCAGTTTTCTCATCTTCATAATTTTCAAATCTGGGAGCTTTTTAGAAAATTTGTGTTGCATACTCTTAGGTCACTCTTAAAATATCTAGATCACTCTTAAAATATCTGTGCTTGTACAACGACCCGCGTACGATTTTAAACGCACCCTAAAAGTAGGCAACACATTTTTTACCAATAAGCACTGAGATTTGAAAACCATGAAGATGAGAAAACGGCCCTTAATCTTACCAGCTCCAATGAAAATGTTTTAGGGCAGTTTTCTCATCTTCATAATTTTCAAATCTAGGAGCTTTTTAGAAAATTAGTGATGCATACTTTTAGATCGATCGTAAAAAGTCTGTGTTGTGCTTTCAGCGACCCGCGTATGATTTTAAACGCGTCCTTAAAGTAGGCAACAAATTTTTTTCAAAAATCACCAAGATTTGAAAGCCATGAAGATAAGAAAACGGCCCTTAATCTTATCAGATTTTCATTATATTTAATAGAACAAAATTCGATTACTATACTTTTCAAAAAGTTATTTTTACACCCAAAAAGAATTATAAAATAAATTCCACTTCCATACATTGCTAAGCCTTAGTCTTAGGCAACAAGGATTCCCATTCAAGTAGGCAAACAAAAAACTAACTAAGAGTGAAAAAGAAATCGTTAGCCTACCAAAAAATATTGCACAATTTCCATAAATCGAGCTCTCGCCCATACATGGTTGGGCAAAGGCAACGGCAACAGCAGCAGCAGCAAAATGCAGAAAAGCAGAAGCACAAAAGCAGAAAAGCAAAAGCAAAAGCCTCACCAATAACAAAAGGCTGGCAAACTGCTGTTAAACTGTTGTTTAAACGCATTGAAGTGGGCGCCTGTTAAGGGGGCAGCGGGTGGTCCATTGTGAGAACCACAAACCCAACACACACACACACATACACACACACTCGGAGAGAGATCTACTCCCACATGAATGTATTGGTATTGGTATTGGTATTGGAAAATCCCTTTGATTTTTTGCCGCACCGTTGCAAACAGCAATTTGGCAAATCCTTTCACAATCAAAATCAACCGCAGATGAAATTTTACCCACAAATACCAGGCAGGGCCGTACGGGGGTGGGAAGGCCATGCCATAACTATGCACTTTTTTCCCCAGCTTTTCTCAAAAATCATTCGACGGTGAAACGCCAAATTAGCGTTAAGTGTAGTCGCGGTGCTTGTCGTTCTTTTTCCATTTTTTTTTCTTTTTGCAGGTGCTTAAGCATTTTACGAGCAACTGTATTCAATTTGGTTGCCCTGCATTACGCATACGCCGCGTGTTAACTGCGCTTAAAAGTCAGGCCAATAAGTTGCTGATGCTGCTGATGTTGCTGTTTGTGTAATGAAAACTTTTACAACGCCATATGCAGGCTATTAAAACACACACACACATACATACAAAGGCTTAACATACGAGCAAGCGCCTTGGAATATGCAATCAAGCTCATTTATACTCATTAAGCGCTTATGTGCAGTTTGGTGTGAGCGTGAAAGAGACGGCTGTGAAGAGGGGAGTGAAACATATTTAACCAGCTATGTGAATAGTGAAGCGGTTTAATTGGCGCCAAAAATTTCTTAAGGGGGCTACAAAAAATAATTCAAAGAATTTTTGAAAAGAACCATTTATACGTTAAAAGTTGCAAAATTTCTTAAGAGTTTTACAAACTAGCAAAATTGTTGGGTAGAGGGAATTTTTTTATAACAAACTGGCTGTTCTAAATTTTACTAAAAAGATTTGTTAATTAACTGAAAAGCAAATGAATTTAGTACTGATTTTAGATCATTTATTAAATCAGTTTGGGAGAACTAAGTATTCAAATTGGAACAAAAGCTTTTTCACAGCATAATCAAAAATGATTTACCATTTAAAGAATTTTAAAGAGATCGAAACAATTAATTATCTGTGTTATCACTTTCTAATTTAGCTCTTACTAATAATTGTTGATGAGTGACCAAAGATGTAGGCGGTCGTAGTCATTATAGAAAATCTTTTAATCGGCAGGCTTCAAAGATGTTTTAGACGATAAGTGTCGATATATCACGCCTACCAAACGGCGCGTTAAAAGCTAGGCAAACTCAAATTTCGGATTTTGTGATCAAAATTTACTTAAGTATAATTTTAAAAACTTGTTCAAATAGATTTGAATTTATAAAAATTAAAATAAAAAAAAACAATTATAATGAAAAAAAAAATTTTGTCTACATCGGAACTTGGTATAGCTTCAAGTTTCTTAACATGCCAGAATACGATATGTGCATTAGAGGTGGAGAACTATCGATAGCCGACACCATTGATAGTCAACTATAGTTTTTTGAAAACCATCGATAGTCAACGATAGTTTTCGATTGTATGTTAATTTAAACGTTTATGCTTAAAAATACAAAAATTATAAATTTTAAATTTATAAACGAGCTAAATTATTGTTTCCGACACTTTTGGTTTCAACTTTGCCATTAATTTAGTTTTGTGATTTCCAATATATACCATATAAATTTTAATAAACTCTGATGCATACAAATTATTCTGAAACGCGTATTTTTAGGGTCCAAAATAGAGGCCATTCTTTTGACTGTTTTTTGCTTAGAGATGAGTATTTAATTGTGAGTATTTAACTGTGGCGTTTGATGCTCCATTTTGCGGCATAGGCATATATGTATGTTATTATAAGGAAACAGTAACATATTTTTAATCTGACATTTTTTCTGTTTCCTTTATGAGTCAAGCCAATATTTTATGAATGTTTTTCAATAAATTTATTTCGCCTTCAGTGAATGGTATCGCAGCGTTTGTAGTGGCTAGTAGAACATTAGATAAAGCATCATCCGTTTTCAAAATATAAACTTATTCACCTTGTTAGGGCTTCTTACTACCAACTTTAGGATCATTTTGGGTCCTGAACAAGTATACATTATTTCTTCGCTATAAGGATTTGCTTCAAAAACCATACAATGGATTTAGATTTCTTAAATATCGATTTTAAGCGCAAATTATGTGATGTGTAAAGCTTTCAAAAAACTATCTAAAACTATCGATAGTGCACGACTACTATCGATGGCGATTCGATAGCGCCCAACCATCGATAGTACTATCGATAGTTCTCCACCTCTAATGTGCATTTCTTTGTACGATAAAATATAAAAAAAAAAAAATAAAAGCGACAAGTTAAAAAATTTTTATTTATATTTAGGTACTAATTCAATAGCACTTTATTTAGAAAAAAATTACAAGACTCGACCCCGAGGATTTAAAGATATAAGTAAAAATATGCTCTGAAGTGACGTTACTTAAAACGGAAGTGGGTTTTGACTCGGATTACTAAATTTTAAAACTCTGCAAATTGGGCAACTTTTTTTGGATGAACCTTTGTTTAAGTAGTTTTTGGAATAATATAAGATTATTTTCCAATTTACTAAGTTTCAAAATCTTTTTTCGTTATTTTTTTTAATAGAATATTTAATCTGACTTGACGTTACTGGCGTGACGTTACATAAATTTCATTTGGCAATTTTTTAGTGAAGATAATTTTTCTTAAATTATTCCACGCAACAAAAAATAAAATAAAATGTTATTGTAGCTAAAGTTTTACGAAAAGAGTGGAATTGCTCAATGACTCTTAGGGCTGTAAATCGAAAAGAGAAAATGCACGCAATCAAAAACGTAAATTTGAACTTTTTAGCCCGATATATAGCCATCTGTACTAAGGAAAGCTTTAAACTCTTTAAATAAAATAATTTAATATATTTACCATTTTTGAAATCAAGAGAGAAGCAACTTTTAATGAACTTTTAATTATTCGATCATGGTCATCTTTTCTGCGGGAATGCCCATATACGAAAATTAAAACACATTTCCAGAAAATCAAATTAAGGAAACAGTGTTCACAAGAGAGGATTTTCGTAAAAAACTAGGGTAATTGGCCGACCAACTCAAATACGGATTTGGATGTACCGATACGTCCGGCCGGCGTATTGCAAATAACAGCACGCATTACTGGAATAGACCATTATAGTATTAAAAGGATTCAGGTGTTCAATGTTCTTAGTAGCAGAGGAAATATGATAAATAGTATGGTGCGGTTCCACAATCGCTTGGAAAACCATTTACTGTGCAGTGGTGGAACTGTTTAAGACTCCTGTTATATTTTTGAAAATAGCAAATTAAAAATGTTCAATAAATATTTGCATTTTGCATTAGCATTCGTCGAACGGCAAGATATTTTGAAATGCGCAATTACGAAGACTCTTCGAGTAGATTTTGTGAGGCATTACAGAACGCCCTAAAGAGGTATACACGTTCCTACATTTAAAGAACTTGTATTCTGACACAGCTTTCTTACCATAGCCACAGGTACGAGCACCTGTCTCCCACCATAACTGTTCAAATGGTGGTGACCGAGAGAGGCGGGCCTGTTAAGTTTCTCACTATAGTCAATTAAGTGGACGATATTCCTTACCCTAGCCCTGCTTACTCCTTTTATAGTAGAGGACAAATACGTAACGAACGTAACGAAACGTACCAGCAAATGTTATCAAACATTTTGGAAGTACGCACCACATTACAGAGCTGAGCAAAACTGTTTTGGAATGGATGAATATTTCTCTTTTCCTTTTGCCTTAACCATTTTTTGATTACACTGCAAAACCAGATGAGAATAATGAATATGGCACTTTAAACAGTCATAACTTTTTTACCTAAAGCGAACTGTGCAAATTCTTGTACCTTCACTGAAAGTACTCTCTAAACGCTATGTAGCATTATGATTATGAGGTAGATATATAACTTAGATAGCCAGCAATAAGCAAAAATATGCGTATAAATGTAACGTACGTAACACAGCAAATACCCATATTTGAATAATTATTGAAAATTTTCAACAAATTATACAAAAATTTCAATCATTCAAACTAAAATATAAATTTATTGTCTATTAACTATTTCTTTGTTTTCCTATGTTTTAATGTAGTGTATTAAAAAATTAAATTTTTTTCAATTTTATAGAATAAAAGTTTTACTCATATTAATTTTGTAACCTATGACCTGTTTTCGGGTCCATCAAAAGAACTGCGATTAATATCAACTTTTCTATAATTATGTTTTAGAATTGGAATACGCTACTTTTTTCTGCCCTGAACGCTTTAATAGGGAAATTTTTTATAAAAAGGTCATCCAATTGGTCACATCCTCTAATGTCTTAGACCGCATTTACACGATGAAGCAAACTTTATGAAGTTTCTCAAAAAGCTTTTGTTTGTGGGAAAGAGGTGTGTTTGGGGTGGCTTAGCCCTCTACGCCTCTTTCCTACAAGCAAGAGCTTTTTCAAAAACATCATGAAGTTTGCTTCATCGTGTAAATCTTCTGGTCTTAGAAAGTTCAGGACAGCCAGACGTTGTAAGGTGGTAAGAAGTGCATTTTTTGTTGATTATTTTCAATGAATTAGGTGTACTAAAAATAAATTTAATATATTTACCAATTTTAATATTTGATGATATTTCTTTAAGTTATTGAATTAGATCCAAAAACATTGTTTTCTTTTTCAAATTTAACATTTCTACATTATTCCCATTTTCGACCTTGAACCGCTCCTGGAAATCAACAACTATGCGTAAGTCTGCGTGTTTTTTCTTTTTTGCTTCGCTTATTTCTTAACTTGACTGCCTGCTAATATGTTTCTGATGTCTTTCCCCCTCGCCACCAGTCAGGCCTCCTCAATGTAGGCAACACTTTTTCGCCATACACGTATAATGGGTATGCATCGGTATTGGGTGGGTCAGCGAGGGGAGAGAGCTCCTAGCTATATGCTGATTACTTTGCTTGGCTGTAGCTATTTGGTATATAAATTTACTGCTTCTTACTTACTTGCAGCGAGCTGCAGTCAGCTTAAGTAATTAACAAATTAAAATATGTGTGTGTGTACGGTGTAAGGGGAAGGGGGTGAAAACCCGACTGGTTGAAGGCAGAACTTTTAAGAATGTACAGAAAAGCTGGGGAATACTTTTTAAGATGGTTCAAAGAATAAGAAAATAATAGTAAAAAAAAAAAATAAATTAAAATAAAAAAATCATTAAATTAAAATTCTTAGATTTATATATTCCATTCTAAGTAGCTGCTATATGTCAGATAAACTTGCAATTAACTTTATAGGGAAGATTTAAAATCTCCCCTTAAAGTATAAAATGCAATTGTGTAGAAAACATTTTTATTTTGAGTTAATAGATAGTTTTAACTGTCTTTAAAATATAATAAATTTATATAAAAAGGCAACAATGCAACTTGAAAACTTATCGAAATTTAAATCTTAAAAATATTTATTTAAAATTATTGTACTTTTTTCTAAATTAGATTGTTTGTGGTTTAGCAAAAGGATTTATCTTACATTTTTAATTATTTTGATTTCCTAATCCTCAACTAATCCAGTTCAAGAAACCTAAGACAATTTGTGTAAAATATTCAACAATTGATTAAACAATTCAAGTGAAATTTAATAATAAAATCAATATGCTCACCAAGAGCAGAAGAAGAAGCAGAAGATATGTCAGGTCATAAAATATTTCTCATCGAATATAATTACTGCAACTCCATCAATTTAATTTGTTATCCTTCAACTTGGCCATAAATTTCACACATTTCTTGACAGCTGTTGCTTATCCGCCCCGCCCTCGTATGACCAAAAGCTGTCGCATCAAATGAGCATCATAAATAATTTCATTTTCATTTCAAATTTCCAAATCCAACACAAAAACCCTTTCCAATTTACACGAGCAGAGCAACTGTTACACTTACAACCCCCCACCCCCCAACCCTAACCCTATACAAAATCAAGGCAAGAAAATTGCATTAAACAATAGTGTGTGTGTGTGTGTGTGGGCTGTGACCAATATCACATAAATCATACGCCCAGTTGTACACGAAAGCATTTTCCATTCGGCGTTAATTGTAAATAAATAACATATTAAAATTTCCAGTCAATAAGTTTAAGCCGTAATTAAAAGTAATAATGTGAAGCAAATGTTTGAGATTGTCGGACCAGGGCAGGACCAATACCCAGACCGTACCTGCTGGCAGGATGTTTCATCGTCTCGTTCTACGACTCATTGCCAACGGCAGACGGCGCAAAGTTTTCCCCAGAAAAGGTCAATTAAACTGCATTAAGTTTAATAACTTTTTGTGCTGAAACTGTTTACGAAATGTCTGGCAACATCAGGCAGCAAGGACATTGTGTGGTGGCAAAGGCTGCGGGAGGGTAGGTAAATGGTAAAGGATCAGCGCTGGGCGAACTGGGATTATATAGAAAACAGACAGACGCATAGAGTAGCGTTGGCAGCGTGACAAGCTGCAAGTGGCAGGGATAAGCATACAAATCGTTTAAAATTTCTGGGGGGAAAAAAATAGCATCAACGTTAATAAAAAAATAGAAAATCTGATTATTAAATTTTGTTCTTTTTATGGTCTATATAAGTGTGTCTTTTTCTTAAAATATATACAAATAATTTCCAAAAAATACAAAAATGTGCCAAAAATTCTCAAAAAGAGCTGTAAATACATATAATAAAATTTAAATTTAAAAAATGTAAACCAGAAAATAATAAAAATGAAAAATCCGAAACAAACGGTACCGAACCGCAAATTAGTGATCGTAAACCCAATCAGATTCTTTTCAAAAATAATCAACCAAACTCAAAGCACCAAAAGAAAAAAGTTTATAGTTATGTACCTTTTCTCAGCCAGCTGGCGATTTGTTTTTCCTGTCCTTGTTTCCTTGTAAACATTTTTAAGTGGATTGAGTTCCGTAAATCCTATTAAACATAAAAAAAAAACGATTTGGTTTGACTCATTTCATCAACGAGTTTGCTGATATAAATCATCTACCTTAAGTCAAAGAAATTTTTAAATATGGGGATTTATATCAGGAAAATCGTTTAAGTCGTTTTGCTTCTTACAAAAAACAATAGTTATTTCCTACTTTCAGGGGGGTTAGGTTGCAATAAGGCGGTAAGGCAATCCCACAGAGCACCCTCTTCTCAATTGACATTTCTTTAGTGTGTAGCTGATAAACTCTGGTGCATAACTAAAGCCGCAACCCATTATTTCAGTTTTAATTAAAAGAAAATCAAAAATAAGATAACCGAGTTACAAAAATACCACAATAGCAATTCAAAATTTATGGTTAAGTTATAATTTTCGTTTTACGCTTGGTGCATAACTATAGCACAGTTTAGTTTTTAATTCAGTGTTTGGTAAGCGATAATTTCGGTTGTTTTAGTAAGTTTAATTATTAAAATTTAAATTTTTCTATGGAATAAAATAATTTGCCAAGGAAAACTTTGCTTTCCGAGACAAATTATTACCCTAAGACATAAAAATATCTTATTTCGTTAAATAAGTAAAAAAAAATTGTCGCTCCGACAAGCTGGTTCAAAATTTTTGGAACAATCAAGACGATTATGGACCCAACCAAAAGCTAAGTAAGCGAGATCTGGGTGGTTTATTGAGCTCTGATCAGTTGCGCTAATTAGTTCCCGGCTCAATGTGGCTTACAAGTGGCACGCTGGACGGTTGCACGTTTTTTAAAGACCTCTAAATGCCTTGTTTCGCAAAAATAAAAGGTGATATCTTGACTGCTGGACCGCCATAAAGTCGGCCGGGTCGAATATGCTCGAAAAAAACATGTCAGCTGATTAGACAAAGGAAGTAATTAATTTAAAAGCAATACAAATTTTAATTTAGATTTTATTCTGATAAGATAAATTAATTTGGACAGTCCTAACAGGGTTTCCCACTGCAGGAAAGATTTGTGGAAAGATCCCCTTCATTTCACAAAGATTAATTTCGAAGGTGGTTCTTTGATGATTTGCGGTGTTCACAGCGAGTCTGGATGCTTGGAGCTAGCATATTGAATCACTCACATGAACTCTACTGAGTACACGGAGATTCTGAATTAAAGAAAGACGTAAACGCAGAAAATCCAATTTTTAGGAAGAAAACGCATCAATGAACTGATGTTGTGAAAGGTGCGCTTGAGTTCAAGCCAACAATGTATATATTTTTGGGTGGCCCACATGTTCTTCTACGGAGAAACAAAACACTTCGAGACGATTTCTTATCTTCAATATAATTGCTATTTATCAGATAAACATACATTTTCCTTTTTTTTAAAGATTATGTAACAGATAGTGCTATGTATGAGATGAGAAAAATATGTCAAAAAGCTAAAATTGACAATAACACTGGCCGACAAAAAAAATGTCAATTTCAAATAATCCAACTTTTTCAATGTATTTTGGAACGCTAAGTTCAAAAAATTTTCTAGCGAGTCATTCTCCAGATATCGGCGAATATACATATAAATTTTTTTCGTATTTTTTTAAAGATAGGTTCACATAAGTTGTCAGAACATCGGAACCAATAATCTGAATTAAGATTTCTATCCTTCGAATGAAAGATATAAATTGGCTAAACACGTTCTTCTTACATTATAATTCGATTGGACATATAGTTAAGACTGAACAATTGACTGAACTCTTTGTAACTAGTCCGTTTGTATCGGACTGTACTCTGAAAAAAGTGGGTGCGATTAGAGCCACTTCTATACTCGCTGGGCTCTTTTATTGTTGCTTAGCTCGCCGATATAGTCGCGAGCATACGAAGACACAGTCAGAGCTAGTTGCATACGCCATAAGCAAAAACAACAACTTATCTTGTGTTTCTTCGCTCTCTCTTCTTTGGCTTTGGCTGCTCGAACACAAGAGTTGGTTTGATGTCAACGTAGATTTTGTAATTAATTTCGTTTGAGAACAAAAAATTTATTCTTTATATGCATTGGTGTCTGTTCTTTTATATGCTTTCAGTGGGCTCCCCTGGTCAGAGTCTAATTTATGCACTGCTTAAAACTGTTTAGTATAATTTAATTTCAGTAAACATCTTTAATCGCTAATCCCTAGCAATGTTCGTGTCACGCTCTCATCTCTTATCGCACATGCCCCATATCGCTGATACATACGTACGAGTATTATAAGAAGGAACAAGGAACAACATATTGTGCGGCAGGCCACACGCAGCGTCAACAACAACACCTGTTTATGGTTTTTCGGTAGAAGAAAAAAAAATTTTACAACTGCCAGGACGAAGGATGTGATAGAGCACACACACACACACACAAACACACTCACAAAGTCGGGGGCCAAAAGTTTTCGTAGCCAACTAATTTTTCCTGTCAAATGCACAGACGACAACAAGGAGACGCCACAGGACGCGACGTCTTGGCTGAAGAGGAAGGACATTGCCCAAAACAGGAGACCGAGACCGAGAAATTGAAGCTGAAGGTGAAATTAAATGTAAGCAGCATAAAGGATACACAGGATATGCGTGCTTGATTATGCGTTTGCATGCACATATCAAGCCAAAAGTCAAACACGAGACAAACTTTCCGTATCCCCCCTCCGCCCAGTTTCGGCTACCTTTTTATTATTTTTTATGCGTAATATTTACATGGATGGGTTTGCTTGGGTTTGACAGCAGGTGTTTGCCCTCCTGTGAGTGTGTGTTAGTGTGTGTGTGTGTGTGTTGGAAGTTGAAACATTTGATGGCATTTTATGCTGCAGATCAGCGAAAAAAAATGAATACAGGTGTGCGTGCCATAAAAGTTATTTGACGTTGGGACGGAGAATGGTAAGAAATGAGGTTAACTGGGGAGAGCATTAAAAACCACAGTGCGTGTGTAATTTGATTATATTCATGCGGAGTCAGTTTTATTTTGAATTGTTTAGATAACCCGACTTTATGGCACAAACTGCATGTTATCGGTTAATTAATCGGCCGGGGATGTTAGCATTTTAAACTAAAGCGATTAAAATGATTTCAATGTGTTGTGCTACGAGTATTTTACTACTAAAAATGCCTAATGGCAAGTGCTGAGCAAATTTAAAATTTGCGAAATATGAATCTCTCAGTCAGACTGACTGACTGATTCATTAATGCTCAGGCCAAACCGCTTAATCTATATATAATTTTATCTATAAAATTAAAACATTAGCAATATATAATGGAAACGACATGAATAGACTAACAAACGAATAGCGCTTGCAAATTATTAAATTTTGTTATCAAAATACGTGCAATGTAAAAAATTTGTGTTGCAAATGACGTCCATTTTATGGTCCATACAGAAAATACTATTTTAACACGAAATCAATTTATAAACCAGGTTGTGTCAAACATTTGCTTTTTGTTTTCAAAATTTCAACAGGACACCTTCTTTTTTTATTGTCCAACTTAATATAGTAATAATGTATATTTTTTTAAGTTTAACATTTATTTTTTTTTAATTTTACTAAATTATAACTAAAACTTTAAAGAAATAAGGCAAACGTTTGGTTAGTTGGACAGAAAAACTCAATATCAAATCAAGCGATTATTTCATCAATTAAGGAAGCCTTAAAAAAAATTTTTTTTATTTAAAGGTTAGAAAAAAAGGGAATCCAAAATTGTTTCCACAGATCTTGGATTTCGAGAAATTTTTAAAGACAGACTAGAAAATATAAACAAGTAAAGGAAAAACTTTGGGGATCCCTTAAAAAAAAAAAAGAAGGCAAAGCTAACTTCGACTGTGCCGAAGTTCTAATACACTTGAAAAAGATTACTCCAACTGATTTAACCGGTAAAATATATATAGGATATAGATATCAAATATTTACAATTTTTAAATCATTGATAATAAAAATTTGATACCATAAAAAAAAATTTTCTTAGTAAAACACATTTTCCGTCCGATCGGTCCAATGGCAGCTATATGCTATAGTCCTCCGATTTTGATAAATTTTTTCGAAATTATGTGAAAGAATATAAAACTAATATTTACCAAGATTGGAGACGCTACGATAGAAAAAAAAAAAGTTTTTCTCACTAGAAGTATTTTTTTGACCGTCCGTTTCTATGGCAGCTATATGCTATAGTCATCCGATTTTGATCAATTTTTTCCGAATTGTGGGGAAACATATAAAACTAATATATACTACGATTGGTGACGCTACGATGGAAATCAATAAAGTTTTTCTCACAAAGACTTATTTTTCGACCGATCGTTCCTATGACAGCTATATGATATAGTCATCCGATCCGCCCGGTTCCGACATATTAGTTGCGTGCAGTAAAAAGAAGATTCTGTGCAAAATTTCAGCTCGATAGCTTTAAAACTGAGGGACTACTTTGCGTAGAAACAGACAGACAGACAGACAGACGGACAGACAGACAGACGGACAGACGGACGGACGGACAAGCGGAAATGAACTCAGCTCGTCGTCCTGATCAAGAATATATATAGTTTATGGGGTCGGAAATGAATATTTCTATGCGTTACAAACTTCTGGGCATAATTAATATACACTTTTCAAGTGTCAAGAAAAATCCATAGTCTGTTGATGTAGCACATAAAATTATTTGGAAAATTAGCACACTTTTTATCAAAATTGAATAGAATCATTTCAACCACGATTTCTCGTGCAAAAAAGTGAATTTTAGACTCATCAACTGCCTACTCATAAAGCCAAAGTCAGAAGAAAGAAAAATGTTAGCGATGGGTTAGCTGTTTGCCTTGATGTGGCCAACTTAAGTAACAGAAAATCGGCTGTCGTTTTAACATAAACTTTTAAAATTGTAAGATTACTATTCGTCGTCAATGAATTAATTTAGATCCAAATTAGCGCAGTGCTTGAAAGCGAAATTTCAGCCAAATTGACTGACTTTATTGACTGTTCACTTGGGGGTCTTGGGGCTTAAACAAATAAATTATATGCGTGTATCACAGTCGTTAGGAATGGATTTGGGTTTGTTCTGAAAAAAAATAATAAAGAAAGCTGAAATTTAAGAAAGAATTACTTTGGCTTTATTCTTCAAGCCGTAGTTAACGTTGCTTTGGGGCCTTCAATTGATATTCAAATACAAAGGCTTTCCAGCTTTTAAAAGGTCTCTAGCTTTATTTTTGAACAAAGAAAGATGTACAGGTGAGTCTTGGAAAACTCTAGAGATTTTCGAATAATTTATATTTTAAATTATACGCTAATTAGATTAAATGGATGAAAACCGTGAGAGTTAAAACTTCTTACCTTTGAGCAGTCGGTTTCAAATCGCTTATCTTTTGACATTTCATCTCGTAACCGGGTATATTTGTGTCATCTACAGAATAAAGTCAAACAGTTTAAGTTCGACTTGCAATCGTAGATGCGAAAACCACTAGAAATTTCCGGAACACCCCTGATAAATTTATATTTAAATAAAATTTTTATTTTATATGTGGCGACCTCTAAACGTTAAACTAAAAATATTGAAAAATTACAGTTGTTTGAATTACGAACATACAATAAAAGTTTAAAAAAAAGTGAAAAACAAATTTGTGGTTTATCTTATTAAATACATTAGACCGAACCTTCGAATTCAAATGCCAGTTTTTAAGGTCATTTTCTTTTATATATTCTTCTTTGCTTTGGTGTTTATAAAGCGAAAAAAAAAATTAATTTTTATTTGGAGGAATCCATCACTCTCTCCTCTATCACGCATACGCAGTGTTGTCTTATTTCCATATTAATTTTATTTATATATTGATAACAATATATTGTTGTTGCCTTTTAAATATTAAAATTTGACAACAATGAAATTGTAAGTAAGATTTAGTTGTTACAATATTCAACTGAGAAATTTTTAAAACACTTATGGTAAAATTACTCCAGCTTAAAATATTATGCATACATTTTTTTATTAATACCTTATTTTCTTTGCAAAAGTGTAATTCGTAAGTAAAAAAGGAAAACATACACATTTTTTGACATTTTATAATTTTTCAGAATTAAGAAGAAAAAAAATATATGCATACATTTTTTGAACACTTTTTCTAGCAGCATTCAAACTACTATATTCAACGCGATTGTTGAATATTCCATACCCCTAAAATATGTATCTTGTTGTTGTTGACTAACCTCTGGTGCATAACTATTTCAGCTAACGTGCAGTTATCAATTGGCGATTATAAATAAAAAGAAAATCAAGAATAAGATAACCGAGAAACAAAACAACAACACTATCAATGCAGAATATACCGTTAAGATTTAAATTTTAATTTATGCTTTATGTATATCACACATACGCACCATTGCCCTTTTCTATATTAATTTTATTAATATATTGAGAACAATATATTTTTGTTCCCTTTATAATATCAAAATTTGCCCACAATACAATTGTGAGATAGATTTTATTGTTAAAATTTTCAGCTGGCGGACACGTACGCCATGAGTAATTTTTGAAACGCAAGTGGTAAAATTACACTAGCTTGACAAAATATGCATACATTCTTTTCATCAACACCTTATTTTTTTCGATAAAGTGCGATTCGTAATTGTCCGAAATTGACCTGAGCGTCAAAGGAAATACCAAGAAAATTCTGCGTTTGGATGCAGGACCTCAGGAGATGGACACCGATGAGCCTAAGATAGAGTATATGGGCGAGGATGACGATAACGACAAGAAGGGGGGAGAAGGAACTAAACAAGACCTGATTATATATGCTAGGAGGAATACAGGTAGTTATACAAATCTCTGACCAACGACTGGGAAGAACATTTGGCAGTCCAACATTTCTCGGTGGAGGGTCAGCTAGAGTTCGGTGCTCGGCTTTTCATTTCCCATCGCACACCCTTCGATCTGTTCGAGAAACAGAAGAAGCGCAACAACATCAAGTTGTACGTACGCCGTGTCCTACGAAGGACCTGAATCCCGAGTATTTGATATTTCTTAAGGGTGCAATGTACTCTGAGAATTTACCAATTTTTTGAAGATTTCCCAAGGAGCTAAAGGTTATCCGCAAGAATCTTGTGAAATAGACCCCGGAGCTAATCGAGGAACTAACCGAGGATACGGAGAACTACAAGAAGTTTAGCAAAAAGCCTGAAGTTGGGTGTCCATGAGGTTTGCAACAACCTCGCCAAATTGCCGGATTTCTTGAGTTTCCACAACTTAGCCTCGGGCGATGACTTCTGCTCGCTGTCCGACTATGTGATGCGCATGAAGAAGAGCCAGAAGTACTTCTACTTCATCACTGTTGAGTCCAAGGACTAGGTCAGCAACTCTGCCTTCGTGAAGCGTGTGAGGCCAGACTGCGCCTGATGAGTATTTCTTTCAGCACTTAAAGGAATACATGTCTGTGATCAAGGAGAGTCTGGAGGCTGCACGAAGATGAGACCGTCAAGAAGAAGCTCGAAGAAGATAAGGCCCAGTTTAAGGCCCTGTGCAAGCTGATGAAATCCTTTCTGGACAACAAAGTGAAGAAGATTCACCCTGCTTCATTGTTAGCTCTCAGTTTGGATGGTCCGCCAACCTGAAGAATATCATGAAGATACAGACCTTACGTGATACCTATACCATGGGCTACAAGGCCGACAAGAAGCATCTGGAAGCACATCCGTTTGTGGAGACTCTGAGCCAGAAGGCCGATAAAGATAAGAATAATAAGGCCGACAAGGATCTGGTACTTCTATTTAATCCGCAACCCTGAGTTGGTTTGTCGCCCAAGCTGCCAACACTGTGTGGAGGGCCCTACTCACTACACTGCTAAACGATTTGGTGTACTGAATACGATTATCGCATTATCGTAGAGCAAGACTAAAAAGTGGTTCCTTTTATGAGGATGGACCAGCAGAACCTATAAAGAGGGCAGTGTTATAATAGATATGGTTAAAAATGTAAAAGTAACTCCCGTAAAAAAAATTTAAAAATTCAGTTTTAAAAAAAGAAGATAACGAAATACGCGTTATTTTGTAAACTTCATAATCTTAAAGTCTGAACCTTGTTTCAATGAATTGAATTGAGATGAATCTCTCGTTTATTTATATAGATTTGGCCTTAAATGTCAAATTAACTCGAGAAAAAATTATTTAAAATAAGGATATCTCTTTCCATAAAAAATGTTTGAGCTAGATTTTCGAGTTCAGCATTCCGAAATGCTTTTATACACGTTTTCTTTTTAACTTAACTTTTATCTAGGTTATAATCAAGGCTGCAAACCGGTCCTGAACCGAACCCCTAAGAACCGGTTCGGTTCGGGTTTCTTAAATTGGCCGAACCGGACCATGAACCGAACCTTCTACATTTTTGATCCCTCGAACCTGAACCCGAACCGAACCACTTATTAAAAAAAAAGGTTCGGTTCACAATATTTAGTAATTTTTCAGCCGGAGGAAATTCTTGATATGTTTATTTAAAATTTTATCTTTAAATGACTCTACGACTGACTGTAAAGAAGGGAAGTTTATAAGATCAATAGAAAGCAATGAAGTTATAGATTCCTTCGAAAATTGTCCAAGAGAATATACATCGAAAAATGTAATTATTTGGAAAGGTCTTTTAAAAATTTTCTTCTAACTTGGTTGTACGAGCATTTTCAACACTAATATCTGTTTCTTATAATTAGTAGAAAATAACAGTTCCAGAATGATATAAAGCCTACACAGATGAAAAAAGATATCCGGACTAAAATCAATCCCAACAAATGTCAGTTGATGGTGGATTCCAGATTTTATGAAATTTCTTGAAATTTTAATCTGAAGTTCGGGACTTGAATTACCTTAAACAAGGCAGGGTCGCCTATATTATATTATATAATAATAGATGATCAAACTAATTAAATCGTTTTTTTTTAAGTGAACCGAGGTTCGAACCCAAACCTGGGGTTCAGAGTATCCAGTAACCGGTCCGTGAACCGAACCCAAAGATTCCTCACTGGTTCGAACCTCCGAACCGAACCTTTTCCAAAATTTCGGAGGTTTGCAGCCCTGGTTATAATAATAATGGTTATGGGGTTACAGCAACGATAACTTCTTAATATCGGCTAACGGTAACGGTGTTCATTTTTAGTCCTTCAAACGGTATCCCCCCCCCTGTGTTAAATCGAACTGTTAAAATCATATTTCGCCACTTTACAGCTTCAGACTGAAAACTTACCTTGTACCATTTAAAGCCGCGGGTATGCACTTGTGCCGCTCTTTAACACATATAATCTGAGTTCTCATACCAACCGTAGTCAGGCTCTTATTTTGTTATTATTCTTTTGTTTTTCGCCTCGTCTTTCTTTAATTATAAAGCTACATGAACCCAACCAACACATACAATACAGACATACCAACGTACGTAGACCAAACCAGAAAAACTCATATTCCCATTGGCATCAAATTGTCTGCACGGACAAGGTAACAGAGTATTAAAAATTTCAGCACCAGCAGCAGCAGCGGCGGCAGCAGCAGCAGCAAGTTTTGCTGACCAGGAAGCCCCAAAGCAGAGTCCGTCGTCCTCTACTTTCCATCCATGGCAACACAAGCCGCTTAACGCAGCCAACTGCCAAATGTAAATATACTCCAACCCCTCATCCAAAAAAAAAAAAAAAAAAAAATACGAAAACCGACAAAAAAATATAAAACTTTCTTAATAATACAACGAGAAAAAATGGAAGAAGTAAAACTCAGTCCAAGGCGACGCAGACCCGCGAGCAAAATGCGCATTGTTTTCAGCTTTTCAGCGCCGAAACAACAACAACAACAGCAGGCTGTCGGTCAGGGGGGGGGAAGGTGGGTGTTGAGGGGTACATGAGGAACTTAAAAACTTTGGCCATATCCCGCAGCTATGGAACAACAGCAATCAATTTTCACATGCCGGCGAACAAATGTGCCGCGCCAGGACGTCCCCATCAGCAGACCAAGAACGAAGAGGTGACAACGGCTAGGGGAGTGGGTGGTGTGGTGGGGGAGGGGAGGGTGAGTGGAATGTACTGGGTAGTTTAAAATTATAACGCGGCAGCGTGTAAAGAGATCCAATGCTGCTGGTCCACTCATCAACAAATTGGACATATCGAGGTAGTGATGGGGGCGTGACAATACGTTAAAGCGAAAGTAACTTCAATTGGATCTAAACCAGTGGTGGGCAAAAAACCGGTTTATTTTGCTCTGCCAAAACGAGCTTATACTGAGTACTTGCAATTGATTCGGTACACTAATTGAACACACTCATTCTCGAGGTAGAGATGGGGGCGTGACAATTGGTTCTAAGCCAGTGGTCGGCAAAAAAGTTGACTGCTGAACAAAAACCGGTTTATTTTGCTCTGCGGCAACAAGCTTTTACCTAGGGCTTCCAATTGTTTTGGTACACGAATTAAACACACTTGTTCTCGGAGAAACAATGAACTCATCCACTTCAACTTGACGGCGTTTTGACAAGTTACATTTATGCTTTAATACTGCATCAAAAGTTTTTGGAATCATAAACTGATGCTAGCTCGAAAGTCGTTTTGTTAAATTGGCCTGGAAAAATCCAAAAATCGGAGTCAAAACTTTGACGAAAGTGTATCAATCCGACGTTTTGGTAAAGGTACTGAAGAATCTCAACACGACATTATTTCCAAACAATATCGTTGTCTTTTCAACAAGACTCCGCTTCAGCTTACAAGGCAAAAACGACTTAAACATGGCTAAAACTTCATTTCTATGAAGGATTAGCCTGCTTCTGGTCCAGACCTGAATCCATTGGACTATAAACTGTAATCCGTTTTTGAGGCTATGGCTTGCTCTACTCGACACCCAAATGCGGAGATTTTAAAGCACACCCTTGACCGAGCAGTGGACAATTTTCCAATGCATCAGGGGCCAGAGAGGCCATTTCGGATAAGTTGTTCTACGATATGTACCCATTGAGTGGCAGAATACAAAGATGAAACAAGTTTTGAAAAATATTCATTTGTTGTCATTAAATGACCAAAAACCGTGTACCAAAACAATTGCAAGAATTTACTAGGTACTGTCGGTGTGTTGACGTCGCTATCGCTCCACATTTTTCTATACACACTAGATACGGACGCGACGAACACTGATTTTAATCTTTGATAAGCAAGAAAGCCGTTCTAGATGTTCGATTGGTCAAATCTTTAACATCAATCATTAAAACAAAAACGATCAAATTTTCATACGATTTCGTCGATTTTATCGGATCGACTAAATAAGCAGCTTCTAAAATGATGTACTCTAAATATCGGTTATATGACGAACCGCTTTTATATGGAAAACTGCACCATTTTCGAACGGTATGCGACAATTTTACATAAAAATTGGATTGCTTGTATGCAAATCGCTTATATGCAAATATCGCATATATGCATCCATTTCCCACCAATATTGAAATTGCTGCACAATATATTGATCGGTTTTGCAACACTATTGTCTCGCGTTAAAAAAACGCAAGTGAGGTATAATCCGATGCACTTCCAAATAGAAGCTACATGTTCCTCAGAGTACTCGTATACACGACCCTTCCAGTCGGTTATCTAGTTTCAAAATATTAGCAAAAAAAGGAAATATTCATAAAATCGTTTTTGATGTGACTTAACGAAATATGATATCCCTGATTATAGCGAATTATAGTATCTATCATTTAAGGTATTGGGTGATGAGTATTATTGGATTTAACTCTGGGCCTTTCCATATTCTTAAGCGTTTGCCATTAAGCCATGCCCAAAGAATCATATCAAAAAGTATTGTAAAATTAGGATGGGTTACTTAATTAAGAGTCTGAGAGCCGGACTAAATGGTCTAAATGTGTCGAAGATATCATTAGGGCATCTTAGAATATGTGCTTGATAGCGAAATCAGAGATATATATTGTTTTTCAGTTCAAGGCAATTTCTCAAAGCAGTAAGATTTATGGGAAATTCTCTAGGGAGATATTGAACTGAAATTTTTAATATTCTTGCTGACAATGAAGCATTTTATTTATAAGATTAATTTCTAGTTTCGGTGCATCAGGTCAAACCCTTAATGGTTAATTTTGTTCTAAGGAATTTTCCAGTACCAATTTGCAGTTCGATCTATTTTTAGGTCTGGTTTATGTTCCATGTGGAGTGGTTCGTTCGATTTTTTAATCAAATGTTTACAAATAAATTAATTGCTTATATGCAAATTTTTGCTAAGAAACGATAGATTGCTTATATGCAAATGACATGCATATACCCGATAACTGCTTGAATGCAAATATCGTTTATAAAATTTTGTTGCATTATAGCATTTGCATATAAGCGATATTCACGTTAGTTCCATTTTACAAGTTTAATGTTAATATCAGAGAATAATACCGTATCCGGAACCGTTGATCTGCGGAAGTCATTGGAAGTGTTTAGCATAAAAACTTGCTCCCCGATCAATAATATATTTCTTGGTAATTTACTTAGCATACTTTTACTATTTTGTTTAAGATGATATTTATATGAAGTTTTTCCAAATTTCAATTTAACAAGACCCCCTTAAAGTAAGCTAAATAATAAAAACAGTTTTAATAAGCTGATCAGTGATCCAGTGTCTCTGCTGAACGCGCCCATTGGCCTTGTCCAGCAGAAGAACTTGCTTCCTGATCAATGATATATTTCTTGATAATTTACGTAGCCTACTTTTCCTCTTGTATTTAATATGATATTTAAATGGAGCTTTTCCAAATATCAATTTAAAAAGACCTTCCAAAAGTATGCTAAATAATAAGAAAAGTTTTATTAAGCTGATCAGTGATCAAGAGTCTCTGCTGAATGCGTCGTGTCTCTATCCAATCACTTATTTTACAATCTCTAATGTCCAAAGTCACGCCCTTAGATTGCAAAACACTCTTTCCCTCTTCCGACCATCTTTACTTTTCGCATTCGATTTATTTACCCAGCACTTGCCGCAACCAAATCGAAATCGGCGCATATCGTCGATGGGCCAAGCTCAACGTTGATTAATTTCTCGTTTTTACGCCATTTTCCTATTTGTCTTGTGCGGTAATTACAACAAGTCCATGTTCTAGCATGTTTCATGTTCCATTTCCCTGACCATGTCTACATTGGCTTCATGCCGCCGCGTGTCCAAAGATAAACACAGCAGGAAAGTCGAGAGTATGCTGCTTCCGGTAATTGAATCAAATGAAGCAGCATTAGTATTAGCTTCTTATGGTCTCGGGGATCGTTCACCATCTCGATGCTTCCCCCAAGCATAACTCTGTTTATTTTTGTAAATTAATTTTTAATTTAATGTACGTGTGGGCGACGCGCTAGTTTCACGCCACGATAGACAGGAAGTCGGCGAATACTGTGGAGTGGAGGGATAGGGGAACGACAAAGGCAAACAAGGCGAAAGCAAAGCACAACAAAACAAAATACAAGAGACCAGCTAAAGTTAACACTGGAATGGCAAATAGACATTTTCAAGCATGAATATTAAATGCTCTGCGTGTTAAAATTTTGAGAACTTGCTTACCAGAGGGTGGGCTGAAAAGTAATTTGGCAGCCTTAGAGATAGCCATGTTATGGTATCCAATTTTATTTTTATAGACTTAATTTTAAGAATTTATGATGAGTTCTATAATTCTAAAAATTCAAAATTAAATAAAAAAATATGAGAATTTATATTTTGTCGAACGGGACCTTCAAACACTTTTGAAGTGAAAAAAAGTCTAAATAAAAAGTATTTTTGTTTTGACACAAGGCTCAATTTATGGCTCTTAATTGGCCCTATAATTGGTGCTAAGATTGATTTTGGCAATTTTCAAGATAATTCCCAAAAACCAGGCCAAAAACAGAAGTCGTTTTTGGCGACCAACAATTAAAAACCCGATTTTAGCTAAACCTGAGGCAATATTTCATTGTGTTAAATTTTAGAATGTTGCACATTGATGTCACTTAAAAACGGTTTTGATTTTACCCCAAAAAAATCTTTACTTTTTTTAAATTCAATTTTAAGTACTTTCGCACGGGACATGTCGCATGGGACATATTTTTCCCCATCACAATAATTAGGATATTTCAGTTACTCTTTTGAGGAAATTGTAAATAAATAAGCATAGTAAAAATGTATTTAAGTCAACAGAAGATTTCAATGAATTTATTTTCACATAATAAAAAAAAAACAAAAAATTAAAATAAAAAATATTGGACCGTACTTCAATTTTTCACTCCATTTTTCCGCCGCCATTTTTCCTCATTTAGTAATAAAAAATATAAAAAATTAACCTTTTTTAAATTTCACACTTGCGATGTCGCACGGGACCAACTTTATATAAGTACCAGGATCACAAATATTCTAATTTTTCAGCATAATTTTTTTTATTTGAATTGTATTAAAAATCTCTATTTATACTCAATATTGGATAAGCCTTCAGCATGTTAATTTCGACGCACCGATCACAAATGTTGTTTTACAATGTCGCACGGGACATCGAAATATGTGATAACGCAAATCAAAAAACTACGCCATTACGTTTTAATGATGTATTTTGAAATGCTGAGCTCAAAAATGAATTTAAAAAATTTTAGTATGGATACGTTTTTGAGTTAGAAAACTTTTTTAATTTTTCGTTAGATACCAATACCTTTTAAGACATATATCGAGTTACAAACTTTAGATGGAGTCAAGCAAGGGATTAAACAAAAGGGTATGAAATTTCTTATAATCTAGTTGAACATTTTCTAATCGGTTTAGTAGTTTTAAAGTTAGAAGCAAGAATATTTCGAAAAAAAATAGTTTTTTCTCAAAAACGTAAAAAATTTCATTTCCTAAAATCTGTAAATGTAATAAAATGTAAGGATAGTTTGAGTTCAGCATTCTAAAGTACATTAGAAAAAAATAACAGCTTCAATGGGTATTTATTATTTTTCGGTGGAAGTGCCCATATACTAAATTAAAAAAAAAATTACAGATACTAAATTCAGTAAATACGACAAATACGAAGAGCCAAAAAAAATACCATAAATTTAACGATATTCTGGTATGATATTATTTTAACTGGCTACACTAATTTTAAACATAAATTATAATAACAATTAAACGCCTTGCAGAGGAATAATACTCTGCTAGCAAGATTCTGATTCTGGACTTATAAGAGTCGAAGTCAAAGCGCATGGAATTGGGCACAAATAGGCTCATTTTAAAGAATAATTAAACGGGAAAAAGGTTGAAAAGATCTAAGATTCCTGCTTGGTACATTAAAATTTATCTTGCTTTAGAAGATGGGACTGTCAATGGTTCCAGAAATAAGATCGTTTAAAAATATCAATGATGAAATTGTTCTTCGATCTACTAGAATACGGTGGCAAAGGTTCCGAAAAGTTAAGTGGGAGAAGCGCGTATTTGAGAAATTTTTTCCGTAATCTTTCCACTCTATTTATATGTAACTGCACTTGTAGGATTCCAAATAAATAAATCATACTCTAATTTGGAACGCACAAATGCAGAATAAGGATCTTTATATTGGCTAGTATTGCGGCTTACATAACCTAGCATTTAATAGGCTTTTGGCAAACTCAAAATTCAAGTGCTCTATAAAGTGGAATTTTAAATCGAACTTAACTCGTAGATCTAATGGCCTCATTTCCGCTCAATAAATCTTTATTACCAATTGAATAGGTGGGAAGAATATTATAGAGGCCCATTTGCTATATGGCACTAAAGTTGCCCATATTCGACGGACCCATCTGGCAACGCCATAACTTTTGACAGAGATGTCAGATCGCTTAATGACATACCGCGTTTGAAGCGTCAGTCCAAGCAGATTTTTACCATGGAACAATACACGCCACGCGAGCGCTCTGAAATAGTTGAAATTTACATTCAACAGAACAAGTCAATTGTGAAAACTCAACGTGCTTTTAAAAAATTAAAAAATGTGAAAAGTGCGCCTTCTAAGAACACCATTAAGCGTTTATACGAAAAATTTTCGACTGGTGAGGCTCTTTCTAATCCGAAGAGGCCAAATAAAAGTCGACCAAGGCGATCGGCCGAGAATATCGCTGCCGTACGAGCCAGTGTTGAGAGGTCCCCAAGAACATCCCAAAAACGCCGTTCTCAGCAGTTGGGCATGGCTCGGTCCACTTTACAACGGATTATTCGCGTTGATTTGCATTTGTTCCCGTACAAAATTCAATTGACGCAAAGATTGTTGCCTGCGGACAAGCCTCGTCGATTGGAATGGGCCCAAAGAGTCGTCGAAATGGCCGAAGATGACGAGCAATTTTGGAACAAAATTATCATGCCCGATGAAGCCCATTTCACATTGAATGGGACCGTAAATAAGCAAAATTGCCGTATTTACGCCACTGAAAATCATCAGGAGATTCAAGAAGTGCCTCTTCATGACGAAAAAGTCACAGTTTGGTGCGGCGTTAGTGCGAAAACGGTCATTGGGCCGTTTTTCTTCCATTTCCGCCTGACTTCTTCTTGTGGGGATATTTGAAGTCAAAGGTTTACGTTAACAAGCCAAGGACCGTAGAAGAGCTCAAGGACAACATTCGTGAAGAAATAGCCGCTATTCCGGCCGAAATGTTGGCGAAAACGATGGAAAATGCTGCAAAAAGGGCACAATACGCCATCAACGCCAGAGGCGGCCATTTGAGAGATATCATATTCAAAAATTGATGTAAAAAAACCGCCAAATTTTTATTTTTTTTCTTTGATTTTTAAAAAAAAAACATGGGTCCATCGAGTATAGGCAACTCTATAACAACAATATAATATTTACATGAAATAATATACAAGAAAAACAAATATAGAGTAGCATATAAGAAACATTAAGAAAAAAAGAAAGCAGAAGCCTGAGTAGAAAAACAAACGCTTTTCGATCCGATGGAGGTACTTTAGTTAGTCTGAGTTATAAAAGGATCACTCTACTAATTAAGTAAAACAAAAAATAATGAAAACCAAAATCCATTGCTTATGCGCATATGGAATCGAAAGCCGAAAAATTTAAAGCGAAGGCTTCAACAGCGTCAAGAAATTTAAAAGGAAAAAATAAATAGGTCTATAGCCCCCGAAAGCAGGAGCCAGACTGAAATTAGCTGTAGACGAGACTATTGAACTATTTGTAAAATATATTTTATGGCCTACTATGATTTAATTAAAAATTTGAATCAAAGTACAGTTACCCTATCCCCTCACACATATTGGCAATAACTTTCAGAGAAAGATCTGGCAGATCTGAAAGTTCGAAAGATAATTGAACAAAAAACTGTAGTAACTTTATTAGTTCAATACGATTCTGTTTTTAATTCAGGGATAAAGTAAGATTAAACAGGGAAATAGTGTTTTTGGTGCAGCCCCTGAACAAAATTGCATCACCGATTTTATTCCATCAGTACTTGTTTCCGGGATATGGCGGAAAACGGATTTCAAGAACTTTTTGGCACTCTGGATATTCTTGTGGCCGCATTATGCAACAATTTCTGGATTTATCTGGCCTATTCCGAGTTCCGAGCTTTCGGAACCAGTCTTGAACCATCAAGGAATCTTGAAATGTCTGTCTCCATCAAGGAATAATACCGGAACCAGAACCGGAACCGTTAACCAAAATATACCGTTTTAAGCCACGTACCGGTATCGAAACCGAAACCGATATTACATTTTTTTGAGAACCGAAAACCATTAACCGTTATAAAAGGATCCGAAAAACCCGGAACCATACCGAAACGATAATACCGGTACTGTTTCGGTTTCATAGTATCTATATCATTGATTTATGATTATTTCAAATATATAATCTTGTTGAAATATTTAACTGGTAAAAGAACTGAGAAGAAAGTCTTACATTTTAGAAATTCGCCCTTACAGCGTAACCAGAATCAAATTCTCTTTTTAAGATATATAATATATTGAAAAAAATTTCTATAAAGAGTTAAAACTTTTCTTTGCTAAATATAAGCCCTCTAATTAAAGGTAATAGATTTCAAAGTTTTAAAAAAATCCTTGCCTAAATATAGAAATGTTAGAAAAATTATAATATAAATTTTAGAAATGAAGTTTTTTTCATATTTCGCTCGACAAAAAAATTTGGTTTAATATTTCGGAAAATGTTGTGTCAAGTAAAGCCAAGGCCGATTTTATGTTTTCAACTGCTTTCGTGAGCTGATATACCTGATCTTAGAGTATTTTCCCAGCCTATTATGAGCTATTTTGGACCCTAATCTTAAAGGGTTTCAATTCAAATCTATCCATACCACAAAATATCTCTATTTTTGGCTAAAATACGGAAGATTATTTCGAACCATTATAAGGAAATATTTGTCAGCTTTATGAGAAATGGCCCTAAAACGAGTTTGTCTGAGCGTCAAAGAAAAAGAAAATTCCATAATTCTAGGTTGTTTTTTTTATGATTGTAGGAATATCACTGAAAGCCTGGCCAGAAGCGTTTAGCGAACTAGTCCGTTCATAAATAAAAAAGGCTAGAAACCGGTATATTTCAAATTTTATGTGTAATATTCTTAGAACCCCTTTGTATTTCTATTACATCCATTAATTTTTTGGATATTTTAGAATAATTTAAATTTTTTAATATTAAAAAAAGTTATACTAGTACCGGTTCGTACCGGTATACCGAAATAATAATATGGGTACCGCATTGGAACAGAAAACCGAATTAAACTGAAAACCGAAATAGAACCTTTAACCGTAATTCTTAATTCGGTACGTACCGGAATTGGTACCGGAACCGATATTCGTTTGGGGATTAATCCCTGGTCTTTATTTAACCAATTTCAAGTTAATAATATGTATAATTTTTGAACTTCTTTTCCAACTGTTCTACGTTTTTGGAACCAGCAAAATGTCTATCTCCAAATAAATAACCTATACACCAAATTTCAAGTTCATATCTTCAATTATTTCTAAGATAATTCTCCAAACCATTTTTGAAAACCGTTCAGCGGGTTCGGAACCAGTCTTGTCTTCCCCCAAACAAAGGAATGGTTAAGAAAAAATTCTGTGAAAGTTTTGGGGTGACCTGCGCAGTCACCAAACCACAGTCCCATCAAAAATCTGTGGACTAATGTCAAAAGACAGACGGATCACTATGCAAAGTCTTTCAGGAGTCCTGAAGCAAGAGTCCTCTAAAACGGTGCCAGGATTTGGTTGAATCGATACCAAGACGTTGCACAGCCGTTATTCCCAATAAAGGAATTGCAACTAAAAATTAAATTGATAAAAAATTCTTAGCTTTAATATAAAATGATTACACCCTTGCAGAGGGTATATTAAAATTGTCACGATGTTTGTAAAGCAGTAGAGGAAGCATATCCGACCACATAAAGTATATATATTCTTGATCACTTAGCTTATGCTAAGTATAGAAGTTTATAAAAAATTGAGGATATTTTACTTATTCCTACCAAAGTAATCATACCACTGTACACTTGCAAAGAGTATATATTCCATTTGATAACAAAAGGGTTCTTAAATATCCTATACTAAACAATATTGGTGCTACCCTCCGGCTAAAAGAGTATAATACATACTTAGCTTTTTAAAACTGGCCCATACCGGAATGAGGCCGCAAGTAGTCTAGTGTACATGGGAAGTAAATAGCCCAACTCCTCTTCCTCAAAAAAAAATAGCAGGCAGTTTTCAGCTGGTCAGCACCCTAACGAAAAAAAAAAACACACAAAATACAAATAGAAAGTAAAGGCAACCCCGCTTCAGCTCTACCGCGGCACAAAGCGAAAAGACGACGAAATACTTTTCCAAGATAAACGGAAACAAGCCAAGATGGAATTAATTTTCCGCTTTGAACAAACAAGCGGATGTAAATAAAAAAGCAGCAAGGTTTCTCGTCGCTGGACTGTCAAAGTCAAAGTGGAAGCAGAAGTAGATGTAGGCAGCAGCAATGGCTTAGACTTCTTTCGCGATGAAAGGGGGAAGGGGGAATGAGGAAAGTCTGCCAAGTTTTAGCATTTAGTCTGGTTGGACCAACGTTATGTGCTGTTAATGACTGTACAAGAAGTTTAATTGTCTGAACGCTGTGGCAGAGCAGTAAGGGGGGGCGTTTCTTGGGTGGGCGTGTGGTAAATGCTACACACACGCATATTGACAAATTGCAATTTAAATAGACAGCAATAAGTTAAACAGACACACAAAATGGAGGACGCAGGGAATTAGAGGGAGTTATACACAGAGAGAGAGAGAGAGGAGAGGGAGAGAGGCTGACAGAGCAACACGCAATATCTAATTAGTTTAGCACGAGTTGGGTGTCCGATTAAGTGGGAGTGAGAGGCGGTGGCGGCAGAGATGGAAAATGAAATGATGCTACAGATGAACGATAGTTTTGGGGGGGAAAATATTACCACAAATATAAACAGGTATTTAGGAGTTTTGGAATTCAATTTAATAGCAGAGAAAATGCTTGAAAACTTGTTAATTTATGTCAACTTTATGCCGGTCATTATTTAAATTTAAAAAATGTAAATTCTTAATTTCCGTTTTTTTATTTCTGTTCTTTTATAATCAAAATGTTCTACGTTAAGCCATTCTAATTGTTAATTAAAAATAAAATAAGATGATTGCTCTAAAATGAGTTATTCAGTACGTTTATGCTATTAAGAAATCATGCTTTTTGCCCCTCAAAGTATGAAAGCATTATTTTCTATAAAAACTATTTATTTGAACGAGATAATTTATAGACGGGATTTACATGATGAAGCAAACTTCATGAAGTTTTCTTAGTAGGCGAGAGATTTAAATGTAATTCCTTACTATTCAATTAAAAGGTCTGAAAGATTTCCTCTAAATTCCACGCCTACTAAGAAAACTTCATGAAGTTTGCTTCATGGTGTAAATCCCGACATAGTCAGTTATGGCGGCATTATACATAATCCACATAGTGCATTCACTCAGATTGTCGGACCAGTTAAATGAATACAAAAATAATTAGTGTAAAGGCTACTAAAAAATAAACATTTTCCCTTATTATTCATATTCATAAACTTAGCATACTTTAAGGGGCAAAAATCATGATTTTTTTTTATTTGTACATAAACGTAGTAAGGAATCACCTTAAAGCAATCTTTAATGAAAGCATTCAGATTTAAGTCCTGTTGATTTATAGCAGAGTTGCCCAACGCCTATGCTCGCATGCCTCTTGTGCTGTTGCCTAGCTCGCCGCTATAGCGCGAGCATACGAATTCACAGTCATAACTTGTTTTCTTCTCTCTCTATCTCTCCTTGTCTGTGACAGGTCACACAACAACAAATAATTGAAAAGCAAAAAAATCTTTGTATGTAATCTCTCTACATATAAAAGAGTTTGTCCTCACTGATTCACTGACTGACTGATTCACTGATTGGCAATCAACGCAGAGCCTGAACGGTAAGAGATAGAAAGCTGAAATTTTTACAGAAGTTTCATTATGAGTTGAAAGTGGGCACTAAGGCGGGGTTTTGGAAAATTCCACCCTAAGGGGTGGAAAACTCGGAAAAGCTACTATGGGGAAAATTTTGTCTCGTGACTTGAATTTGGTGTAAGTAAGAACGAAAAGGCCCTGTTTCTCAGATCGGAAATCCGCCCACAAGAAAGGAAATCAAAACTATTTCATCGATAACCGGTTGTGGGGGTGCGATATCTCCGAGGAACCGCCGAGCGGATCGAATATCAGGAAAACTCTCCGTTGCCAACCGGTTGTAAAGAAGTATGAAGTATGTTGGAAACCGCCCACAAAAAGCAAATATTTGTCGTTCTAATCGGTTGAATTTCTTTTCAATGTTGGCCGCACAACGGTCCCGAAATTCCAATGGTAAACCATTTACGTTGCTTCAAATCGGTGGAACACTATGAAATAGACTTTTTTCGGATCCAAGGAAGAATGGTGGGCGTATTTCGGTTCAGTAACAATGGCTATTGTGAGCCGGTCTGAATAAAATTTGTTTTGTAAGCTCTAGGGTCAGAATAAATGGAAACACGTGTTTTTTTATTTCGGGAAGTTCCCCAAAGGTCGGAATATGGTGGGGGTGGGTTTTAGCCGATATGTATTAAATTTGGTTTGAAAGCACTATGGGCCAATTAAATAGGAAGAAGTTTTTAGCTTTGCGCATACTCACCCTAAGGTCGGATAATGGGTGGCGGGGGTGGTTTCAGCGTTTGTACCCTTAATGGGCCAACTAGGTGTAAAATAATTTTCCCATTTCTGATGGTCGGAAAATGGGGGCGTTTTTTCATCATTTTGGCGGCTATACTGATGGTGACGAAGCGAAGCGCGCCGGGTTATATGCTATCTTTCATATGCTTAAATGGGCACCCCTGATTTAAAGCTTAAATGAGTGAATTCTTTGTTATTTAATCAGGTTGTTATTGATTTTAAAATCAGACATAAAATGATTAATTAATTCACTGCACTGACTGTAAAGTACCTGCCAAAGTTTGTATATAACTCTTCAATTTTAAGTGTGGGACCAAACAGACCAAGATGTAATTTCATCTCGAACTCACCTTCGAACCATAAACAATTATCAAATGAAAAAAAACAAATACAAATAAATTATTATATAAAGATTAATACAAATACAATAATGTTAGGCATTTAAAGATAAATGATTCTTTAAAATTAATTATTAAATCAATACATATTCTGAATGTTTAGATAATATTTAAGTAGGGATTTTAAATGTTTTTAAAGTTAATTAATCGTGACGAGCGTGATAAATTATAAGTATAATGTTCTTGTAGCTTTAGGATGACTAGAAAATAAATAAACAAATAAATAAATAAATTAGCAAACTATTTAAATGCTGCCCATGAAGGTTGTGGCCGGTGCTGCCCATCATAATAATTTTTGATCTGATCGGAGCACAATATAAGGTGGACCGATAAAAAATAATGATTAGTAATAAAGGTTCGAACAATCTATCTTCCAAATTGTGGAAGATATGACGATATTTCAAGTTTGGGAGAGGGCATGGAAAATTTTAAAATTGGAATCTATGATTACCTCTAATTTCCAAGTATGTCCAGAAGTTCAGAACAATTTATAATTAAAATTATGAGACAGAAACAGAGAGCGTGCAAAAAATCTAAAATAAACTTGATCTGCCTGCAGGTATAAGGAGTTTATGTTTCTTACAAAAAAATATACTTAATGTGGTCGGAGATGTTTCTTTCTGGCTGTGACATTCATTTACACAAACTTAATATTTTTATGTATTTATAGTTTAATAATAACAAATCTACAAAATCTACGATTGACAAAAAATTATTTTTTATAACAAGCAAAGATGAGTAAGAGGAGAAGATATAATAATATAAGTTAGTTTAAACAAAGGTTTCGGAAGGGTTCGTGATGATCGTAATTTATTAGGCAAGGCTGTAGTTAAAACTTATACAAATTTCTAGTAGCGCGTTGTGAAACGCCTAGACTTATATGAGATAACAAGGCAATAGAGTCAATTTCAACAGACAGAAGTTGTTGAATGAACAACACACTATGGCAAGTTCGACGGTTCATAAGAGATGACAGATTGATTAGGCGCAATCTGTGTTCGTAAGGTGGAAGATGAATGGTAGGATACCAGTTTAAGCCGCGGAGAGCAAAAATTTAGAAATGTTTTTTGAACCAATTCCAGTTGAACTTAATATCCTATTCAAGAATTTGTTTTGGAGACGTACAGCTGATTAGTGACTAAGGAGTCATTAGATTCTTTAGACTATCTTCAGAACCAAGTACTTCAAGAGCATTGTTTGTGATGACGGATATATGACTATTAAAACATAACTTGGGTATTAATTACACACCCAAATCGACCACTTTATAGATTCGTTCCAATGGGTTGTATCAATCGTATAATCAAACTCATAAGGTTTGATTCGATGAAAGGTCATACACTTGCACTTGCTGTGATTAAGAGGAAGGCTATTAACCGAGCACCACGAGGAAAGAGAATTTAAGTCAGATACAAAGAGCAGAGGAAACGGAGTGTCATCATACGACAGACAGAGTTTAAGGTCATCAGCATACATCAGAGCATGCCAATAAGATAATACTTGCGGGATGTCATTTATGATGAAAAGGTTAAACAGTAAGGGGCCCAAATGACTAACTTGGGGAATCCCAGAAAGTACCCCAAAGGACCTGGAATGTATCTGTCAGAGATCATTCGTCTTGTTCCTGTTGAGAAGAACTGGTGGATAGCCGAGCAAGCACAATTTATAAGCTAAAAGCTCATGATCGACTGAGTCATACTTCGACAATTTTTTAAAGATTAAGTAGATATTACAAAGACATTTTTATCAATTTACTGGCATGGTCCTTAAACCATCAGCCACATCCTCCCTTTTTATCTCTGTGCCGGTACTACACACGTCTGCCCTAAAAAGTAGGCAATGTAAATGGCTGTTAGTAATGCCTTCGGAAAGCTGGCAGCTAGAAGTATGCAATATAAATTTGAATTCGTAATTTCTTTGAACAAACAGCTCAAAAAACCTATTCAATACATATTAAAGTTTATTATTATAAAAACAGGGTAATAAAAAAAACAAAGGATTGATTTTTACAATAGATCGCTGCAACACGTGGACAACGAGCAACAAGCTCGATTTGACTCGCGCAAAGTGTGTGTGTGACTTCGGCTTGTGTTTGTGTGAATTGCCTAATGCGTTCGGCCGCCAGGGGCTATGGCTGGGGAACCCTGCTTTGAATTGATAAACTTGCTCGTAGCGCATTTTGGAAAAATCTGCGCGAGCCGGCTCGTGTACGCTCGTTACAAAGTATAAAAAAAAAAAACAAAATTGTGTTTAGTTAAAAAAGTGGGAGCTAAGCTGAAAAGCATTTTAAGTAGGCTTTGTTTTCCAAATCGAATCCATTTCATTTCAGAATACAGACGAGTTCATATCAAAATTTTGTTTTCTACAGTTAACAACCCCAGAAAAAACGAAGCAGAAGCAAGCAGCAGAACAAAGAATAAAGAACTCAACGAGGCTTTCAACATGATCGGGAGTTTTTACTCGCGTCTTATCATACTTTTCTTTGGCATTCTATATCCAATCTATGCCTCCTATAAGGCGGTTGGCTCAAAAAATTTCAGGGAATATGTCAAGTGGATCAAATATTGGATCGTTTTTGCACTTTTTACTGGCATTTCTACATTGACGGATATTTTTTTATCATGGATACCACTTTATTACGAAGTTAAGGTGCTGATGATTTTGTATATGCTATTGTCGGCCACAAAGGGCAGCTTGTGCATCTTATGGTAATTAAAAATGAACAGACAGTTATTTGATAGACAGTTTGAATACACGAGGACTTGGGATATGTTGGAGGTCATCAATCAATCGTGGTCATGTTATGTCGCATTAAAACATCAGCTGGGGCAGAACATCAGCGCATATTTTACAACTATTTTAATTTTAATTGATTTTTGTGTACCCTCCCATTTATATTTATGACAAAATAATTTGTTTCGATTGGTGTTAATTAAAATGCAAGTATTTAAACTAAAACCCGACACATCTTTCACTTAGTTCCCAGATATTATTTTTCAGTTGAAATAAAGTTCAAAGTTTGGTTCATAAAAAAAAGACAAAAAAACCTTCCTTTAGATTTTCTTGCCCACTGTTGGTCTATAAAATTAACTTATTCCATTTCTGGTTGCTTTTACATTAAGCTACATTTACGACCCAAACTCCTGTTCCTTTCCCCCGCCTACTATTCACTCCTATTCATATTAAGCAACAATAGTTACCATCTCAGTTGGGCTGTTGTTTGTGTACCAAATATTGATGAAAACATTTACGCACACACGCACACAATTAAACACGTTTACCCGACAGACAAATAACAGACACACACACACACACGCATACACCCACACACAGCATAAGTAGTAATTGATGAGTTTCCTTTTAGAACAACATCAATCATACGCACTGTAGTCAGGTTAAATAAATAAACTGTGTATATCGTTTCACCATATCTCAATGTGTATTTATTTGCCAATTCCATCTTTGAACTCCATCATATTGTATGACCCAAAGTATATTCAAAAAAATCTTACGCCGCTTTGGCCGCTTCTATTGTCTTCGTGCTGGTTGTGGTCGTTGTCGTTGTCGTCAGCCGTTGTCGCTTGATCCAGCACAAAATATTAACCCAAATCAAACCACAGACACCCATATAGATGACACGCAACCGTGGCGCAACTAAGGCAAAATTTAAGACCTGAGCTGGTATCCAAAAGATGCAGGAACGTACAAAGGTCGGCAGGAACTTTTCACGCAATTCCAGGAAAATATCATCAGAGCCCTCCATGATGGACATGCCTGTTTGGAAAATTCAAGAAAAACAAAAACAAACGATTTGTATGTTAAATAAAAAAACAGTTGAAAGGAGAATGAAATTTATTTGAAACTGGGACAGCAAATGTTATATAACTGTTTCACATTTAGCAAATTTAAGATATCGTTTTATAAATTTGTACAAAAGTTCAGCAAAAATCAGACGTCAATCCATTAGGAACCAGATTTTGATAAAAAAAAAATGTATACTCATTTTTGCCTATAACTATCATTAGTTTATCAATATAATCATTCAAAGTAAATTTAATAATTAAATAATAATATTTATTTTAATTTTTGTGATGATTTAATTTATTAGGAAATTTCAATAACAAAGTTTAGTTTATATAAATTCAAAATCAAACTATTAAAAAATTTAAAAATACAAATTTACAAAATTTTGATTTAACCTTTTGGCGAAAGTTGGGGTTTGATAAATTCTCTAGTTTTTATTCCTTTGAAAGTTTATCCCTAAAATCAAAGAAATTAGCTTTTGAATTTTAAGCTGAAGTTTGAAGGTTCTGATTCTCTAATAGAAATAACTAACAATTTTTAGGTAACTGCGCAAGAGTGAGACAGACAGCGTTTGCATGAAAGTGTGTGTGTGGCTGTGTGTGCTCTACACGAACCACCCACTCGCTCAAGCGTAGAGTGACCGTACGCCTCGAGTGTCATAGGCACATAAAAAAATTGCAGGGGTCATTTGAGATGCAAACGCAAAAATCATAAATATCGCATGGAGAACAGCCGTGCGTGGACCAACCGTTCACGTCAAGTGTTAGCTGCACCCTGACAATATGTAAGCTATGAAACTAGAGCTTTTGTCTAAATGCCACACCTTGTTAGATACATCTTGCTCTAGTCCAAGTTGTATCTATTACAGGTGCGGCGGTCAGTTAAAAGCTTTAATTTCGTAACTTACATTTTGTCAGTTTGCTATTCATGCAAACGATGTCTGTCTCACTCTTGTGTATTTAGCAAAAAGCTTCGGGTTTACAAATTTTATTGTTCGCCACAGCTATAATACATCTCGCTACAGTCGTTATTTCTTGAAAAGTTTTCCGTTAAATAAAATTATAAGCTTTCAATTATGATGCTTTATGTCATGAGAAGTTGTTAAAAAGAAACCAGGTGTAAAAAGCGAAGTTTACTAATGATGGGACCGGGAGGCCCTTGATTCTCTACTGTGCTGACAATTCTAATTTGAGCTTAATGCTTCTTTCCAGATGACATAAAAACTTATTTCTGCACAATACTTCTCTGATAGCTGAATACTTTTAAAAAGCTGACTTATTTATATGAAGCATAGTGCCGAAATAAATTTTTATGCCATCTGAAATCTGGCCTTAAATATGAGATCTTTGTTATTTGTTTGTTGATTACACAAGTCAACAAGATTTTTAGACCAGAGATCAAAATAATTTATTTTGGATCAAGAAATATTTGGATAAAAGTGCTTTAAACGAGGTATTATTCAGGGATGCAAACCGCTCGAAAATAAGGAGTGGTTCGGTTCTGTGGTTCACAGAGATTTCAAACCATTGGTTCGGTTCATAATACATAAACCAATGTAGCAATCCGAACCGCGGTTTTGGTTCGGTTCAGTTGTTTACAGTTAATAAGTATATAATTTAAAAACGGGATCCGGCGTGAGAGCCCGTTTTTCGAATCTCTAAACTTTTTGAAAAAAACCTAAGACATTTTGCATTAATTTTTAAAAATAGATTTTTAGAAAGCATTAAAATTACCTCGATTCTTAAAATAAATCTATTAATTATGAAGAAAGAAATCAGAACTTCTAGGTAACGCAACCAATATTAGGAAATCTATTCTTCGAAGAAGTGGTTTTTATAAAGATTTTGCGTAGAACTTTACAGTCGAATCCGATCGGAAAAATTTTAGAAGGTTTTTCATGGCTACTTAGTTGGTTTTAAAGATTTTTTTAAACTTTAAGGCCTAATGTTTTTTTTTCAAATTACTGTCCATGATTTTTCCCCATCTTTTTAGGAAGCATAGTGATACCAAGAAAGAACATTTTGATCCCTTGAATGCCTCTTTCGGAGCATCGAAACAAAAACTGACAGGTTGATTATGACTAAGAATCAATCCCATCAGCTTCCAAGTGCATTTGATGACTCGCAGTGGGAGTTATCTTTAAATGGATTTAAACAAAAGCAAAGCTTCCCGCAAATTGTGTTTTATTTATTATTGACATCGTTAGATTAAAATAAAAATAAGTAAAACTTTCTTCCGCATCCATTACCTACATCTCAAGTCAATGATCATTGAAAATGAATAATTGCTAAGGGAGAAAGTGCTTCTGCTTAACACGGCCAATAGCATGTGAAGGTGATCTGTGTGATCTGTACCGAAGGGGCAAAGATGAGCATTATATATCATGGACTTTTTCTTCGATTTATTCGGTGTCCAGGGCTCTTTTCATTATAATTGAATACCTTGTTAAACCAATTTCACGATTATCATAGAAGGAGAATGATCCCCAAAGACAAAATCCTACTTTGCTTTTATTAAGTCTCTTGTTTTTATGTTCAACAAGAAACCATTTACGGACCGATATTGCAGTTTGATATATTTATGCAAATACTAAGCGATGAATCAGTCTGAAATTTAGTGTAGGTAAAGTTACCTGTGTCCTTGTGTGGCTTAGTGGGTAGCGTGTGTGCCTACTGAGCGGGAGGTTGTGGGTTCCATCCCGTCTCGGAACATCTAATTAAAGAAAAAACGTGTTTTCTTTAAAAACTTTAACGCGCAAGGTCACCTTTACAGCTGTTGGCGCCAGCTGTGGAGTATGTAGCCATGAAAAAGCTTTTCAAAAACTTTGTCGTTCGGATTCGGCGTTAAACTGTAGGTCCCTTTCTTTTGTGCGAAAATTATAAGACACACGAGCCAAGAGATTGAGAGAAGCTCGGCTTGGCCCCATTGGGGGCTGAAACAGCAATTTTAAATTTAAGTTTAAAATTATGTCCGTGTCCCGTGCGTGAATTAAAGTCAAATATCGTGAATATAATTTACGCAGTTCAGTAATCTGACAAAATGGTACGGGCACACTTAAATTTAAGTAAAACAACTTTTGCTGCTATTTGGCCAATGCATGATCGTTTTGCGTTGGCCAATTAAAGGAAATCTGCTTTAAATAAATAATAATAATTTATCCTGCATGACTAATTCAAGAAATTTCTTATTCTTAAAGTTCGAAAATAGCTTTAAAAAAATCCAACGGCTTGTTATCGAGATATTATCGATAATCGTTTTTTCGAAGCTCTCAAAAGATGCCTTCACTTAATATTTCATAACTTTTTATTTTTGATTTGAGAATTCTAAAACCAGATATAAAGTGAAAACATCTCCAAATTTTTTGTATTTAGTCAATAATTTGATGGCGTAAGTAATATACAACATTTTTGAATATTTTTGAATATTATTTTCAAAAATCTTAAGACACCTTTACATAAACTTACCCGCATAGAAGACGGTCAACAGATAAGGCGTCAACATAAACTGATCCAACACCAACTTTTTTACTATAATAGTTTTGGTAGTGCCGGGAAAAGTGCGATCTAACCATTTGTACCTAAGAAAGAAGTTTAAAAAAGTTTTACCCAAATAAATATCAAAATAAGAGTTTCCATAGAAAACAAGCAAAATGAAAACGTGTCAGTTAGTGTTAGTGTACAATCCATATATTATATGTATGTATGTAAGTATCTTCTGTGTGATGTATCTTTTGGTGTGTGGGTGTACCATCCATTCCATCGTTCTTCACTTACATATTATTACATAGCCTTACATGGTTGTGCACATATGCCCCATTTCTATCACAGTGCGTAGCGTGCTTTGAGCTTTTATATATTGCAAAAAGCTTTTAGTGCTCTTTGGATGGCTGGTGCTTTCTAAAGAGAAACAAAGAGATGTTATGTGGGCGATAAAGAGAAGCGGACACGTGCTGGACATCAACAACAACAAAATTATAGTAAACAAAACGATAAAGAAAACCAAAACATGCTAGATAGAGAGACATGGACAATTGAATGAGTATTTGAATGCGAATGTGACTTAATTGAATGACCCCAAAAATGCAAAATTGAATGATAAAAACAAACCAAACATATAAAGATGGTGCATAGGCAGCGGTGCCCATTACAGCATATCTTCCAATGGTTGCATAATCGATATCCTCACGCTCCTCTGGCGGCTGCACAAAAGACACAACACATAAATCTCATTAGCAATCCCTGCCCCTGCCCCATCCCGAACTCCGAACTCACCGCCAGCCAGCGTTTGGACACAAATTGTTGCGAGTATTCGGCACCCACATACAGACTGCCATAGATGATGCCGTTGGTCACAAATGGATGGCGTCGGAAGAGCCCGCGGGCTCCAGCAATTAGGCCTGACATTGAGTTTGATTTATTTTTATGAATTTCAAAGAATATTTTTTGTAAACAAAATAAAAACAGAACAGCGCCCAGCTGCCAGCAGTGTCAAAGCTTTACTGAGTGCGGCAGTCGACACGAAAACTCAGCTGTTAAAAATGCCAGTTAAGTAAGTGGAAAGAGAAAATGTTGTTTACATCGAAAGAGCGAGAGAAAGAGCATAATGGATATTTTTCCTGAGTTTATATTTATTTAATGGAATTTTTTAACGTTGGTTTATCAATGAGAAAATGGTATGAGCACTTGAATTATGTTTAGTTGAGCAAAAGCTTCCAAATGCACTTCATTATTATTTTCACTATCTCTATGATAGGACAATTTACCAATTAATACCGATAAGATTCGCTTAACTTATTGTTATTTATTTCAAGTGAATAATACCCTTAGGTTAGTAACACAAAAGCAATTAATAACCACACTTATAGGCAAAAAGTAACGGACATTCTATTTGATTGAGTTGACATAGCTTCAGTGTGCAGCTGGTAACAAAGGTTGTCTCAGGCGAGCTTGTCTATAAAGACTTGCCACACACACACACATGCATACAATATGTGTGTGGTGCCCCCCGTGGTGTAATCATACATGGTGAGGCCTCAGCCTCTCTCTTCTAAGTTGACATTTCTTCAGTGTGCTGAACACATGCACATGCTCTCACTCTCGCGCTCTAAACCAGACGTTGTCGTCCAAGACCAGACGTACCGGCGTTGTCGTCCAAGAGAGTGTATTGGTGTGCAAAAGCGACGCAAAGCGGCTCGAACCTACCGTTACGCACATTTTTACTATTTTGGAAGGGCTCGGCCTGTGGCGGCTCGTTCGTGTAAGAATTTGCGAATGTGTCGGCCGCCGCGTCTTGGACGAAACCTCGCCCTAAACAAAAGCACTCAGCAAATTGACAACAACACGAGCACCGAACTATAGGCTGAGCCCTTCTTGTAAAAATTAAGAGCAAAACAATAAGCCAATCAGTGCTCGCCTGCCAAGAGCCGTTCAAAACGGTCCGAAACAAACCCTGGAGTTTCGCCGTCATTTCTGATTTCTCAAATGTGAACCAAAAAAGAGGTTCGGTTCACAATTTAAAATAATTTTTCCGATAAACAAAATTTTTTTAAGATTTCTCAAAATTATACTTTAAATGACTTTTCGTCTGATTGCGTAGAAGAGAAGTTTATAAGAGCAATATAAAGCAATGAATTTTAAGTCTGATGGAATATATTCTTTCAAATGTTGTCAATAAAAACTCACATCGACAATCGTTTTACAAATTTCAGAAAATTTTTAAAAATTAAATTTTTAAATGCTCCGTGCTAATGCTAATTATACTACTTTTTCCAGCAACCCAGGTATCAGTTGAACGAGCGTTTTTAACTCTACCGAGTTTTAGCTTGTAGAGGCAAATATCTTCAGGAAGGTATTTAGATTGGCGATTACTTTTTTATAATTTACATTTGCTGAAAAGTCGCTGTTCAATGATATTGGGCGCGATCAGAAGAGACACTTGATCACTGATCAGCTTAATAAAACTTTTCGTACTTTTTAGCATACTTTTAGGGATTTTTGTTAAATTGAAACAAGAGAAAAAGTAGACTACGTAAATTACCAAGAAATATGTAATTGATCAGGGAGCAAGTTCTTCTGCTGAACACGGCCATTGATTGCAGGCTTTAAGGGATTATGAAACTTTTTATTAGAGTTGGGTAATTACCTCATATATAGTTCCTATATATATTAAGTCTTATACTCGATTTACTAGTACCTAGTTGTATATATCGTAAAAAAATAAAAGAAGAAAGTGTTAGTTATTTAGGATTGATGCAATTCCACTTAAATTTTGGTACCTGAATATAAAAATTCCACTATAAATCCTTGTATTAGAATAATAAAGTAATAATTAAAGTTTACCCACAATGTTTGTAAAATTAAGAAAATGTACTTAAAATATCAAAGACTCTTCTTGATGTTCCAGCGACACAAGTAACCTTCGATCGATTGTTTTTCGGAGTAAAATTCGAATACAAACTTACATACTACCTATATGTGTAGGATTTACATCCACGTTGTCAAGCCTTCAAACGGTTTTATAATTATATCAGTACGTATTGGAATACCGTACGAAAAATTAAGGTACCAATACGAAACCGAATACCAAAATTACCAGAAACCTTGACAGAACCCTTGACCAAAACATAACTTTCGTTACGTAACAGAACTGGAACCCGAATCGAAATTAAATTCGGTTTGATTCCCTGCTTACAAAATTAGAGCTCGCTAACTTCAAAAGAAAAAGTTTTTTTACTAAGACACATTTTCCGACCGATCGTTCTATTGCAGATATAGGATATAGTCTTCTGACTTATACCACATTTAATAGAAGCATATAATATGCATAATTCCTGAGTTTATAAACGCTTTTATGGAAGTTTTTTATTACTAAGACCCATTTTCCGGCCGATTGGTTTTATGACATCTATAGGATAAAGTCATCCGAATTTGAAGAAATTTTGCAGAACTGTTTGACAGCATATAATATTCATAATTTTTTGAGTTTAATACGATATCAATGAAAGCAACAAGGTTTGTCTCCCTAAGACCTATTAACCGACCGATCGTTTCAATGGCAACTATAAGATTTATTCATCCGATTTTAACCAAATTTTGCGAAACTGTTTGACAGCATATAATATTCACAATTCCTGAGTTTAAGAACGCTATCACTGAGAGCAAAAAACTTTTTCTCGCAAAATTCAGTAACTCCCAAACTAATGACTAAGTTTAAAAAAGAAGGGCGTATCTATTTTGAAAGAGTATTTATTTCCTCTTTTTATTCTCTGTACCGAAGGTACACAGAGTACATTGGGTATTGGGTTTGAGCAAATGTATGTAGCAGCCTGAAGGAAGCATCTCCGACCATATAAACTATATATATTATTGATCAGCATCAAAAGCCGAGTCGATATAGCCATGTCCGTCTGTCTGTCCGTCCGTCTGTCCGTCCGTCTGTCCGTATGAACGAAGAGATGTCAGAGATGGTAAGAGCTAGAGGATTTAAAGTTGAAAATATTATTCATAAAACAGGAAGAGAGAAAGTTTATTTTTAATTTTTGGCAAAAAAATTTTATAATTTTTCTCAAGAAGGATATAACGTGAAAATACGTAAAAATAATAACCAACGACAACAATACCGCCGCAGCGATTGGTAGAACTGAAGTTAGGAAAGAGAGAGGCGAGAAGGCAACAGCTAACTGGTAATTTCCCAAAAGTATTTATAAAACCGTTGACGAATTTCTTACTTGTTTAATATATTGCAGTTAAAAATGGCTTTGTTGTTTAGATTTCTGCTTCACTTTTAAGACACAAAAGTTCTCAAAAAAAAGTCACCAAGAAAAAAAAAAAATGTTTAGCTAATTTAGGCATAGGTATTTTTAAAAAATGTAGCATACTCGTAGGTTCAAAAAATATTAAATCTAATAAACAGGAGTGATATTTACTTATTCCGCATGCTGGTCAGGTTATGGGCATATGTTTTTTCTCTCCTTCCCAAATTAGCTCAATCAACTTCCTCAAACTAAAATCCTTACCCCAGTCGTACCTTAATCAAAGGACACATGCAACACATACAAAAAAAAAAAACAAGCTCCAACTTTTTCGCATAAAAATGCAATAAGTGTATCAAAGTGTGGCAAACCCTTTTGGCTAATGGCAATTTACGCACGAGTAAGACGCAGAAGAAGCAAGACAACTTTGATTGAGTGCCACAGAAAGGTGTTAAAACTGAAACCAATTTAAAAAGTTACGCAAAACCATATGGAGAAGTAGGCAGGCAATCAAAGGCAGACAAGCTAAAAAAAAAAAGACACTCACACACAAATAATACAACAACAAACAACAACAACGTGAGGTAAGTTCAGAAGACTGAAGACGGTGAAAAATAGGACAAGTGTAAGGATGAACTTGGGTGCCATTGCCAGAAGTGTGAGCAATAGTCTAAGATTCGGTGGCAAGGCCAAAAAGCGACTGGAAACGGAAGCAACTAGCTCGAGTACCTTCACCCCTACCTCCTACGACGACGACGATAACGAAGAACGAGCGGACAACCGCTTGGCTGCTGCTGCCAATCAACTGAGTCAGCGACGTCAACCCTATAAACAGATTGTCGAGCAAATTCTGCAACAGGTCAGTGAACTGGAGCACACTCTATACGAGGATCAACAGCAGGAGTTCAAATTACGCATGTCCTTGGAACGTCAAACGGAGCGAGTGCATGAGCTTAACTTCTCGCTGGATACGGAAAGGCAAAGGAATGGCAGATTGGTACAGTTGTTACGTGGCGTCAACAGTAATTCGTCCGAGGATGAGGATAGCGAGGCGGCTGAACCCTTGTTAAGCGGTTCACCCATACAGTCGGCAGGTGAACTGTATGAATCCATCAGTCCGATGCTGATGCAACAACGGTGAGTAACAAAAGAGAAATCGCTGCTCGCTCACAAAATTTTAGATATTTCCCATTTTTGGTTCGGCTCTTAATTCTTCTCTTATAATTTCCCTTAGCTACGCTGAGCTCTCTGCCTCGCATCGTCAGAGTCGCCGTCAACTGGCCAAAAAGGACAAAGCCTTGAAGCTCCTTCAGTGTGAAACGGAACAACTGAAGGCCAATTATGATCATCTATTTGATGAATATCGCAGCGAGCAACGTCGCTTTGAAATGCTCTGCACACGCTATCTTCAAATGCACATTAAGAAGAAACAACAGATTTATAATCTAAAGAATACCCTTGGCTATGCCAGTGAATGCATTTACCATGCCCAGGTGGCCATTGATCAATCGCCCATTGAAAAGAAGAATTTACTAAAATTTAATCAAAATTTTGAGTGCTTTATGGATGCTTTGCGTAATTGTTGTTGTTTGCGGAAATTACAGGAACTGCAACAGCAACAGCAAGACCAGCAACAGATGGAGCCACCCGCAGCAGCGCCCTCTATCAGCGGCAATGTGGCAACATTTGTGCCACAGGCACCAAAACCAAAGCGACGACTACACCGAAAAGTTAACAAAAGCAGCAGCAGCAGCGGCAAACGACACAAGAATTAAACAAATTATTATTTTGAGTAATTATTTAAAGTCCTTTCAGTGTGAGATTTTGTTTTGTGACAATGTAATGTTAGTTTAGTCAGAGCAGCGATATAAAGAAAAAAATTAAGAAAAAGATGTTAAGTAAAAAAAAAAGACATAAAATACATGATGGTAACAAAACAGGGCGGCACAAAATATTTATTTTCTATTTTAGGTCGAAATAATTGGCTATAAAACCTGCTTTTGCCCCAACACTCGTAAACAAAATTTTATAAAGTGTTTCCTAATTTCGACTTGATAGTTTATCAGAAGTATTTTAAGGGATTACATAGCAAAAACGAACGAGAGGGGCTGTGGGGTTCTCCACCATCGATCACGATTGGAAACGCCCGTGGGGGCCATTTATATGGTAAACCTATTTTTAACCGATTGCTCAAAACGTTGTGAAACATAGAAAAAAGACAGTTCGCCCGGTTGGGGTATTTCGTTCAGTGACAATGACTATTGTAGGATCTGTTAAAATCGTGTGCTTAGTGGTCGAAAAAGTGGTTTAGACTTGGGGCTTCGATGTTTTTACAGCTCTAGTGGGGGGGGCAACCGGGGCCTGTTGGTCGGCATTGCTCATGCACAGCTCGAAGCGTGAGCATCGTGTTTTGTTGCGGAGATGCACGTATTTGTGACTAGAGATGGAGATCTAACGATAGTCAGGCTGGACAAGATGAATTTTTCATTAGTAAATTTAAAAATTACCATGTGCTTTTCTACTGAAAATTAATTTTTATACTCTGTACCGAAGGTACACAGAGTATATTGGGTTTGTGCAAATGTATGTAACAGCCAGAAGGAAGCATCTCCGACCCTATAAAGTATATATATTCTTGATCAACATCAACGAGTCGATAAAGCCATGTCCGTCTGTTCGTCTGTCTGTCCGTATGTACGAAGAGATCTCAGAGATGGTAAGAGCTAGAGGTTTGAAGTGAATGAAACATATAATTCTTCTACCTGCAGGCAGATCAAGTTTATTTTGGATTTTTGCCACGCCCCCTGCCTCCCCCGCAAGTTAAATAAAACGTAATAACTCCCACAATTTTGAAGATAGATAGTTGGAACATTCAAGACATATATTCTACTAATCACTATTTATCGACCCGCCATACATCGTTTTTCGATCAGATGAACGATATTAGAGAAATAAGTAAAAGAAAATTCAAAGCAACCACAACAACAACACCGCAGCGATTGGTAGAACTTACGAGAAAGAGAGAGCGAGAGGGCAATAGCTTCCTGGTAATTTCCCAATTGGAATTTGCTTGACGGCATTAGCTAACTGGACTGCGCCGCTTTCAGTTTCCCCCCTCCCTTCTTTCCCATAGATATTTGTGTAAGCAGGCAAAGACCAAGTATGAGAGGAGCGATGCAATTGAGATGGCCTGCGGTCAGAAATCACGCGTGATTACCGCGTGACTATTATAGACACGTTTATGTTAATAGGAAATTATATACAAATTTTATAATTTTACGAGTTTTGTACTTGGGTAATTCTTCTCATCATTACTTATTGAGCCCCCATACATCGTTTTTCAACCAGATGAACGATAGTCGAAAGAGTTGCCACCCCCAGATTTTGAAAAACCCTCACACTTTAAAGTTATCAGGTACAATGTACCTGGTACATACAAACAGGTACAGAGTATATAACAGTCGGGCTTGACTGACTTTCTTACGTGTTTTAGTTGCGGGAAAAATTCCCGCGCCCATCTCTAGTCGGCACCATTGATAGTCAACGATAATTTTTTGAAAATCTTCGAGGGTATACGTAGGTTGCTAAATATACTTCTGGCCTATTAATGAAAACGCGAATATTTATGATCAAAAATGGTTTTATTGTTTTTCAAAGTATTCTCCAGCAAGATTTACACACTTTTGCATGCGCTCAAACCAATTGTCGAAGCACATTTTCCACTCGGATTGAGACACCTCCAAAACATGGTTTTTGAACTCTTCAACAGCATCTTCTGGCGACGAAAATCGTTGACCACGCATTTTTTCCTTGATGTGCGGGAATAAAAAGAAGTCATTGGGTGCCAAGTCAGGGCTGTACTGCGGATGACCCATCAATTCGACGTTTTGGGCGCTCAAAAAGGCGCTGGTGTGAGCTGATGTGTGAGAGCTCCCATTGTCATGGTGCACAATGATCTGTCTTCTCTTGTTCGTATTTAAAATTTCTCCGAAGACTTCAGGCAAACAATTTGTGGTGTACCACTCAGAATTGACCGTCCTACGTTGCTCAAGCGGAACAGTCGCCACATGACCAGCTTTACCGAAGATACTGGCGACCATTTGCTTTGAAGTGCTTCTTCCTCGAACGACTTTCGTTGGATTTGGCTCGTCTTCGAAGACCCACACGGTCGATTGGTGTTTTGTTTCGGGCTCATAAGCATAGATCCATGATTCGTCACCTGTGACGATCTTATAAACGTCTTTTGAAACACCGCGATTATATTTTTTCTTTTCTTTCCTTGCACTAATCCACACGAGCCTTTTTTTGAGCGATTGTCAAATTGTACGGGATCCAGCGAGAACAAACCTTTTTTACGCCCAGGTGTTCATGCAATATCGAATGTATGCTGGTGGAAGAAATGCCCAAGGATGCCTCTATCTCACGGTATGTCACATGACGCTCTTGCATTATCAGTTCACGCATGGCATCAATGATTTCTGGCACAACGACTGTTTTTGGACGACCTTCGTCTTCGAGCGAGCGTCGCCCGCGATTGAATTCATTAAACCAATGTTTCACAGTGCTATAGGATGGTTCTTCATCGCCATACAAAGATTTAAGTTCATCGTTGCACTCTTGTCGTGATAATCCACGTCGAAAGTTATGAAAAATTATTGTACGAAAATTTTCACGAGTTAATTCCATTTTTCTGCCGAGGTAAGTTTTGGATTAATCGTTAATCGATATCAAACGTGGTCACACATGAAAGAGTTGTATAGAGCTTTTATCGATAAAAGTCCAATCTTTTTTTGGAAAAAGCCAATTGGTCCTAAAATGGCTAGAAGTGACCTAGGCCAGAAACTTAAATAGCAACACACGTAGCAGGTTCTCCTGCTAATTTTACATAGTGGGTCACTTGAATGTACTGCGCATTGTATGTCAACTTTCAAACGAATTATAACGGTTTTCGGTTCTCTAAAAAAAACAGAGACTCTTGAAGACTCTTAAGAAATTAAACTTAATGCTAAAATAAATCTATGTACATTTAAAAATTCTTAAACTCAGTTTTAGAATGACCTAGGAACATTTTTTAATAAAAACTATTCATTGATTTGGGATCAAAATATTGTGCTGAATGCGCCCCTTGATCATGTAATCAATGAGTTTTACTTTATATTTCAACTGTCAGCTGCTTCAAAACACTGAAAACAAATCTAATTTAACATAATAAATAAATAAATTCCCCTTCGACTTTTTCACCACCATTAAAATGTCGCAAAATAAGCGCAAAAGCAGTGCCTCCACAGATACCAGGGTCAGCTCCAGATTGAACTCTCGTCGGGCCTCCCAGCGCAGTGGATTAGCTGCAACGCCAGCACCCGAAACAATCGCATCGGATTCCAAAACTGATGCCATTGCTGCACCAAGTATTGGTGGTTCCACTGCACCGGCCTCCACTATAGTGAGCTCCCCCGAGGAAGTCGACAGTCGTGATACCTTGCAACATGAAGAGACGCAACCGGCTACAAATGTGATGATTTATAATTCCTACAATATGGGTCCATCATTTGGTAGCAAATTTCCCATACCCTTTATACGTTATGTGATCGAACGTGTGCATCAGGAGAAATTGTCCGGGAAATCGTATGCAGCCGCTGAGGCAGTCAAATGGGCACGGGATATAGCCGATGATGTGAATATGAAAATGAAAGGAAGTTGCCATGCGCCGCGCTATAAGCATGTGGTAAATGTTATAGTTTATCAACAGAACGGTGCCGGCTGCTACTATGGGGCACGAGCTATATGGGATTTGAATTCGGATGATTATATTAAGGTAACCTTTGATGGTGGCAGTTTTGCTTGCATTACCACAGTTTTTGGTTGTTATCAGTATTGAGAGTGAGTTGAGAGCAATAAATGTGTGTGAAGAGCAAAATGAAGAAGCATTTTATAAGTCTGCAAGGGTTTTCAAATCGCGCGCTTTTAGTTAATGGTGAACCTGCTTACCGCTTTTTTTTTAAATTAAGCGCTTACTTATCGATACGATATTTGCCTATCGATATATTATCGTAGGCACATGTCCAACTGCAGCCACACTAGGGCGACCGCACTCGATTTAAAGCCAAATTAGGGCGACCGCACTCCATTTATAGCTAAATTAAGGCGACCACACTCCAAACAAGTCACACGAGACGCAATATGAAGGTGAAGATGTTAAGTCGAAACCCGGACAACTACGTCCGGGAAACCAAGCTGCAGCAGCACAAAGGTAACATCCCACTCCCACCCTCTCTCTCTCTACCCCTGCTCAACCCGCCCCCCTCTCTTCCACAGTGCCACGCAACTATGATCCGTCGCTGCATCCGCTGGAGGGTCCCCGGGAATATGTGCGTGCCTTGAATGCCACCAAACTGGATCGTGTATTTGCCAAGCCATTTGTATGCAATCTGAGTGGACATCGTGACGGTGTTTCCTGCTTTGGCAAGCATCCCAAAATGCTTTCCACTTTGGTCACCGGAGCCTATGATGGCGAAGTGCGTCTCTGGGACTTGGCCAATCGCACTAGTTCGCGCAATTTTGTGGCCCACGATGGTTTTGTACGGGGCATAGCCTATGCACGTAATGGTGAACGTTTCTTTACGGTGGGCGATGATAAAACCATTAAATTGTGGAACTCCCAGGCACCAGAAGTGGGTGAGGATGAGGAACCGGTGAATACCATACTGAGTCGCTATGGCTTACATGGCATATCACATAATAGAAAGGACAATCGATTTGCCACCTGCGGAGAGGTATGTGCCATTTGGGATGAACAGCATAATGATCCGCTCAAGACACTGAAATGGGGTGTGGACACTTTGCATACCATTTCCTATAATCCGGTGGAGACGGATGTGTTGGCCTGCTGTGCCAGTGATCGAAGCATCATTTTGTATGATCAACGTGAGGCGCAACCTTTGCGTAAGGTGGTGCTCACCATGAAGAGCAACAAATTGTGCTGGAATCCCATGGAGGCTTTCAACTTTACGGTGGCCAATGAGGATTGCAAGTGAGTGTTTTAATCAAATATAAATTTGCTGTATTTATACAATTACTTGCTCCCTAGCCTCTACACCTTCGACACCCGCAAATTGCAGACCCCCCTTAAGGTACATTTCGATCATGTCTCGGCCGTCACCGATGTGGACTATTCACCCACGGGCAAGGAATTTGTTACCTCCAGCTATGACAAAACCATACGCATTTATCACGCCCATCAGAGTCATTCGCGAGATATTTATCATACCAAACGTATGCAGCATGTGGTGTGCATTGCTTGGTCTTTGGATAATCGTTATATATTCTCCGGTTCCGATGAAATGAATGTGCGCATGTGGAAGGCAAATGCTTCGGAGAAATTGGGTGTTATACGACCACGTGAACGTGCCAATTTCAATTATCAAGAGGCACTCAAGGAGAAATATGCCGCACATCCACAAATTAAGCGAATTGCACGCCATCGCCAGGTGCCCAGACATGTGATGAATGCTCAGCGCAAGATGCGTGCCGTTAAGGACAAGGAACAGGTGAAGGAGGCCAATGTGCGTAAGCACACCAAACCGGGCAAAATGCCACATGTTAGTGAGAAAAAGAAACATGTTCTCAAGGAGGAGGTATAAAAGTTTCCTAATTGAAATATTATGTTGTAAATTTGAATAGATTAAGTTCAGTAAGTTAAATAAAAAAGAAAAGAAACGTTAAAAATAAGGGAACTAAAATTCGGAAATCGCGGTGAAGACTTTTTAAAATTTCAATACTTCTGAGCAGGGAATAATACCGGAACCGTTAACAGAAATAAACCTTTTAAAGCCAGCTACCGGTATCCAAACCGGAACCGATATTAAAAATTTTTTGAGAAGAGAATACTGTTAACCGTTATTATAGGAACCGAAAAAAAACCGAAACCATACCGAAACGCTAATACCGGTATTGTTTCGGTTCTTTATTTTATTGATTTATGATTATTAAAAATATATATTTCAACTGGTAAAATATCACTATATACACTTAGAAAAGAGTCTTACATTTAAAAATTAACCAGAATCATATTCGCTTTTTAAGATATATAAAGATATAGAAAAACATTTTAAAAGAGCGAAAAAAACTTTTCTTTGGTAAATAATATCCCTCTAATTAAATGTAAAGAACTTCTAAGTCTTAATAAAATCCGCCCTTGAATATAGAAAAGTTAGAAAAATTATAATATAATTTTTAGAAACTAAGTTTCTGGATTTTAAACAAATTTCGCCCTAAAAAACTCTGTTTTAATATTTCAAAAAATGTAATGTATGGAAAAGCTAACGCAAATTTTATGTTTCAATCTGTTTTTGAGTTTTTTAGAGCTGGCATATTCCTTTAAGTATTTTACCAGCGTATTATGAGCTATATTGGACCCTAGTCTTATAGTATGGGTTCAAATCTATCAAAAATCTATATTTTTAACGGAGATACGACAGATTTTAGAGCGGATTGTTTCGAACCATTATTAAGAAATATTTGTCAGCTTAATAAGAAATGACCCTCGAGTTTATCTGGGCGACATAAGAATAGAGAATTCCTTAATTCTAGATTTTTTTCTGAGTACAGGGATACCACTGTCTGCAAGCGTGGACAGAAGCGAAATTGTTCGTCGAAAAATAAAAAAGGCTGGAAATCGGTATATTTAAAAAAAAAAATTTTTTATGTGGCGTATTCTTAGAACACAATTTTTTAATATCCCTTAATTTTTTGAATATCTTGAAATAATTAAAAAAATTTAATATTAAAAAAAATGATACTTGTACCGGTACGTACCGTTACACCGAAATAAAATGAGTACCGTATCGGAACCGAAAACCGAAATAAACTAAAAACCGATATAGAACCTTTAACCGATATTCTCAATTCGGTACGTACCGGTACTGGAACTGGAACCGATATTCGTTTAGGGATTAATCCCTGCTTCTGAGCAATCGTTTCTATGTCAGACAAGAAGAAGTCTGATGAGAGATATGGTTATTTCGAAACAGTCTAACAGTCTGTCTGCATGCAATCTTCTGAATTGAGGCCTCAATCTAACAACGCTAATAGCCCTTCATATGTTTCACAAATTATATTTTTAAGTAACTCTATATAATTATTAAGTTAGAATATTAAACCTTAGCAAACAAAAACCGTTTTTTAAGAAACTGTTAAGTCAAAAATTCTCTCATATTTTATCATGTGTCCCAATCCAAGCAATCTTGATATAACCACATACAGCTTATCTAGAAAACTTGTACATTTTTTAACTTTTAGGTGGAAAAATATAAGGCAGGGAATTAAACCGCCAACCAAATCAGAACCGTGTACCTATAAAGATAATCAAATCGAATTTTATCCTAGTTAGCCAGGGTAAATACGCTTTTAAGCAACCTTTTTAAGAATTTCGTTTTTTTCTGCCTGTTCAACACAATTTCCCTGAACTAATAGGATTAAATTTCACTGGAAAATATGCAAAGTCCGTTTTCTAATCATTACTTCTTAAGCACGCTACCTTCAAAAACGAACATTTTTTTCACCAAGACCCAAATTCTGTGTCATCTGACATTGACCCTTTAATTTACACATTATTGAGAGCATATAATATGCATATTAAATTAGGTTAACAAAGCTAACACCTACATCAAAAAATTTTCTTACTAAAACCCATTTTCCGAAAAGATATAGTCATCCAATACCGACATAGACCTCGATAGCTTTGAATCTGAAATACTAGTTAACATTAAGTTAAGACAGAGGGCATGCTGATTCCAAAATAATAGAAGTTACACATTGTTCCAGTGTTCCGGTACGTACCGGAAAGAGAATTTCGGTTAAAGGTTCTATTTCGGTTTTTAATTTCTTTCGGTTTAATTTATTTCCGGTACACGGATTTTTATTTTGGTATACCGGAATATGTTTATTGCCCAGTTCCCATACTGGATTGAGGAAAAGAATATAGTTTTTCGATATCTAAAAGCAATTTACTTAGATATCGAAAAACTTAACGGAAATAATGGAACTTTAAAATATTTTTTTTATGCGTATATTATCGCATTCTTATAATATAGCATTTTTAATAGTGTTTTACATTTTTTTTTTTGGTAGCGTGATCAAATTTTGATTCTCAATGATTTTTTAAATTTATAATTATAATTTATAAATATCTATATCCCTTATATATTCTGGTTTAATTGATAGTGGAAACTTTTTGCAAGTGTATTAAAACTTCTGCACAGTCGAAGTTAGCTTTGCCTTCTCTATTTTTCTTTTTTCAAAATTCAAAAACGCAAAAAAACGCTTAAAAATGAATCGTTAGATATATTGGGTGCATTCAGCAAAACCGCTTGATCCCTGAATAATTATTTTATTATGGACATTTTATTAATAGCCCTGTTTCATTGACAAACATTCTACAACATTCTTGAATATGAATGTTTTCTTGTTTCAATCAATTCTACAATTTACGTAAATTGGGTTCTAAGAATATGGCGCATAACACACAGTTTTTTTTTAAATAATGATCTATAGAGTTTTTTGTTATTTTTGGACGAATAATTTCTATAATCGTTTGATCTTTCGTGTTTCCAATATCCAATATGACCCTAATCACCTAAAATAATTACAAAAATTAAATCTGACATACCTTTTCCATATATTCATTCCATTTTTATAATATAAGAACCAACGTTTCTGAATTTGAAATAATATTATTACATTTTAAGGGCTTATTTCTATTAAGGTTAAGAAATTTCATTTCTAAAGTTGGATTAACATTTCTATATTTGAGAACAAATTTTAAAGACTTATCAATCTCTTCCATTTAATTGGGGGGTTTTTATTTAAAAAGTGCTTTCAAATTTTTTAAAAACAGCTTTTCAAAACGTTTTTTATTTGATTAGTCGTCTATATGTTCAATAGAATGATTTGTAAATACAGTCTGATATGAACCAAAAAAAAAATGGTTTTCCTCCTTTTAAAACAACTATTTGCTAAAAATCTTTTCCTTTAAGACAATGACACAAAAATAAGAAAAGAAATTCTTTTAGTTTTGAGCTCTCAAATTTTCTTTGTGTAAATTGTTGACACGATGACTAGAGACTATCTTCGCTTTACAGGGTAACAGCACTCGAACAGTTGATGTTAGCCTTTCTAACCTTTTGGGGGTACCCGAGAGAAACCAAGTATGAGGAAGTGCTATACTTGACCTTCTCTAAAGCGTACTCTAGGTCATTTCCCGTGTTATTTGACACTGTAGCACTGTGTAATCAATTAATGCTTATAAATCCTACATGATTTTCTTGCCAACTCAAAATAGATGATTTGCTAAATGGAAAAGAAGCGAAGAACAATTTTAATCTGGATTATCTATAGTACTTGAAGTATTAGGATTTGTGCTTTTCAACTTGACACAAGAGAAAGGGACCACCGAAAGATTTACACCGAATGCAAACAGCTGGCTACTGCACAGCTGGCATTAATAGCTGTTGAAGGTGACCGGTTGTGTAAAAGTTTTATAGAAATACTTTTTATTAGTCGAAATCAGGCCTTGCACCCCAACCGCCCATCATTTCGTCATACAAAAAAGGCAGACAGTTTAAATTTGAATTTGTATTGATTTTCCCTCCCCAACGATAACGATAGCTGAGCACCTATCATGACGTGGAGCCTCTCACAACATGGTCTTATCTGGCACATTTTTGTTTATAAAAGATGGACAGCCCCGGTGTGTGGAGCCCAGTATAGTCAGTTGTTGTTCGCCGTCGTTTCGGTCGTTAAGTTTTTGTTTTCGTTCTTGATTTGTTTATTAACGGCAAGAACATCGCTGCTGCTCCCCAACCCCCAGCTTGAACCCCTCCTTCCAACGCTCCAACCAAGAAACAAGTTCTCACACATCCCACAGTCAAAATGGAAGCACTGGGAAATCTATTGGCTCCCTATAGTGAACTGATAGCCAAGGTGGCCGGCACTATAACAACTTTACAATTTCTATCTGGTGTTTTTCTATTGAATGACATCCGTAAGAAGGGAAGCAGCGATGTTTATCCGGTTGGTCCATTTCTGGGCGGTGTGGTTCTGTGAGTATTTATGGTCCACTGAGCAGGCAAAAAAAAAAAAAAACACACACAAACACACAAATACTCGAACGACAATTGATTAAATTTTTTGAATTGTAACCATGACACTAGAAAATTGGCCGTTTCTCAAGGTCAGAATTGAATTACATAAAAATCTTTTAGGATTATCTTTAACAAAATTGTCGAAATTATCTTTGGTTTCTTATCGACATTAAGCATCTGTCAACACGTATTTCTTATCTGGGGTTCATACTATAGATTAACTTTACTTATTATGCTAGTCTGGTCTAATATGGGATTGTCCACAGTCACATCTAATCAACTAAGCGACAAGCCTTAGACACGTGTAGGAGATTGCATTCCAAATGCAAATTAGTTACCATGGGGGGAGGGGGTTGCCTTTATTTCCGCCTAAATAGAGTTGAAGGACTTCACGAAGCCGGGCAACATGTGAATGAAATTTCATGTTATTGTTCATTATTACGGCGTCTACATAGTTTTTTGGCTCGCTTATCTATTTAATACTTGAGTTTTTGTGATAACTTAAATGTTGATATATTGTTTTCTATTATTATCAAAGCTACGTGTTATGATACACTTGGGTATGATGAAATGCAAAATGACTTTCAATAATAAATAATGTATGGGCAGCCGGTTTCTGGTGTAACCCATAACTTGTTTAAGTCAGTAATGTGTGGATATTAGATGGCAAACATATGGTTATTAAGATAGTATTTGCAATTGACCATATCATTAGAATGTCTTTGTAAAGCTATGAAAAAATTGAAAAGTTCGAATATGATAGAATAAAGATTAGAATTTTAGTTCTTGCTTTTTAAGCGGGTCAAGTTCAGGGTTTTTCAAAAAATAAAAAAGACATGACGAACTTGAACGGGACTCCCCTAATTCGGGCCTTAGGAATCGAACTGCACCATTACTTTCTTAAGTTATCACGATGGTGTCATACAATTTTTTTTTTTAAGTTTTTTACGAAGTTAAAATTTTTTCTACATTCGAAAAATATGATATTTTATTCTTGAGAAATCTAAATAGTTAGATTTAAATGTCCTCTAATTTAATACATTCACAGTTTTTCGATATCATTGCGCATTCAAAAGTTATAGGTTAAAATCTAAAAAAATTAAAAAATTGTTTACTTAATTTTTATTAACAAAATTTTATTTGAAAATTTTTTAAATTTTAAAATTTTTAATTAGAAATCAAGTTATTGTGGGAGAACAAAAGGGACGACATTAAAAAATGATTTGATTGTGATTTTACTTAATATTTGGAAATTTTAAATAATTTCTTGAAAAAAATTTTATCTAAAAAAGGTTAAAATTATTTTAGTTTTATGATAACGAAAATCTGTAAATGTAGTAAATTAGAGTACATTTAAATCTATATCACAAGATTTAGATATAATTTTTTTACAATTTAGAAAAAATTTTAACTTCATAAAAAACTTTAAAAAATATTTTTGTATCAAGCCATTATTATAACTCATACAACTATTGATGCAGTTCGATACCCAGAACCTAAAATAGGGGAAAACCGTTAAAGCTGTTTTTTCGACTTGCATATCAACGAAATTCAATAGAGTTTTTTTTTAAACATTACACAAAATGCGTAGTTGTCTGTACAGTACTGTTTGAAAGGTCTCCCTGTCCTATTACTCTGTAAGTAAGCCAAAAAGATCCCTTCAAGCCATTTTTTATGTATTTTGGAATGCGGAACTAGGAAAACAATTTTTAAAATTTTTGTATGGAACCGTTTTTGAGATGGAATTTTTTTTAAGGTTTTCGCGGTAGAAACCAGTACATTTAAAAGATTTATTTCAGGTTAAAATCTTTAGATGGCGGTACAAGCTTGCAGTTTCTAATAATCTAATTTTGATTTTTTTCAAAAACTTTCTAAATTTTGTTCATTCTAAATTTCCTAAAAGAGTGAAAATTTAAATCCAAAAATAGTTTTTGCTTGTTTTCTTACTTACGAAATGCACTTTGAAGAAGAAAATCTATAGATATATAGCGAATTTTCGAGCAATTGAGTTGAAGAATTAAGAATTTGACTATTTTACGTGTTTGTCAAAAAAGCACAGTATACTTATACATATTCTTAAGTTAAATTTGAAAATTATTCAAGTTGTTAATTTTAATTGAAAAATTGAAATATTTTTTGTAATTATTTATTTAACTAGAGAATTAGGAATCGTTCGGTCCAGCAAATCCAGAAGTTCGGTTTGCAAAATTGTTTCGGTTCGATTCAGGGGTTCATTTACAAAATAGCTGAAATAAACTGAGCTAATAACTACTTATACATCCATATTTCTAATTAGGTAATTTTTTCAAATCGTTTCTTAGTGCTCAATCACATCATAGAAGGAATCGTATTTCCTAATTTGAGTTTGACAGCTTTAAGCATATTAGGTGGGCGTTGATGACCAGAAAGTCAGTCCGGACAAACATGAACTTAAAATTGTCTTTAATAATATTCTATTTTCTAATATGTAGATTTTGACCCGGTTCGTTTTTCGAATTTTCGAAGGATAAAAAGCAATTTGGTACGGTTCAGAACCGGTTTGAATTAAACATATTTAAATCTTTATATTAACGAATTTTTAATACAGCTGCTCGCTCCGATTGATATTTCCGATAGGATAGATATTGATATAGATGTAAGATTTTGAAATTTCTTGATTTTTTTTTTTTTAATTTTTCTCAGTATAATTAAAAATGTTATACATTTAAATTGGTCACTCCTTGAATTTGTTCGGTTGGTAGTAGTAACCACGGATATTATTATCGATATATATCTTTACTAATTTGAAATTTTTGCCAGCTTTCGAATCTTTACATTAAAAAGGTTTCTTTCAATGGACCGTAAATAGCCAAACCGATTTGCTGCCTTGGTTGGTTAAAATCAGGGAATCAAACGAATCGTATTTTGGTTCCGGTTCTAGTACGTACCGAAACTTATGTTTCGGTTCTAGCATATTTTCGTATTTGGTTACGTATTGGTACCTTAACGTAACTAAAATAATTTAAAATAGGCATTTGTTTCATAGATGATCTCATCATATCTACAAAATCTCTTTCACCAAGCCATTCTATTACGTTTGAAAACAGAAAATAATTACAGTTCGCTAAATCTAAAATATAAAATGGGTGTGGTATCTCATTTTACTAAGACAACACAGCTTTTGTCTGTCTTTGTTTTATTTTTTTAAGGTAATCAATGTGGATGATAAAAAAGAAACTGTCATCGTGAGCTAATAGACTTATCAAAGTCTTTCTCAGCTCCGATTTCATCTACTGCTTCGACTGTTTTGCTTACAGTTAAGAAATTGAATTGAAACAAGGAAAGCTCAATATGTTAATGGCTAATTTAATTAAATTGCCAACTTTCTTCCATTGCCATAAATGGCTTTAGTCAACCCTTTCTAAGGTGGCGACCGTGCCTTAATGCTTCAACAAAATAATTTTTTTAAGTACAGAAATCTTAAAATTCGACATTGATATCAGTTTTAAACTAATGTTAAAAAGATATACTAATCAATCAAGCCTGCAAACCGCTTAAATTCTATCGTAAATTCGGTCTGGAGGTTCGTACACTTCTAAAAGTCCTACATTCTGTTCGCAAACTGGTTCCTTAACTAAACGAACCTAAGATTTTGGTTCGAACTTGGGTTTATAGTAGAGATGCGCACCATAAAGAAAATTTGATTCCGTCTGGGCTCATTCCGAATCCACTTATATGACGACCCGTTCCGATTTTGAACCAAATTTTTCAATTTAATCCCATGCCGTACCGATCGTCACCATAAATTTTAAATGCAGGTCCCATTCCGATCCTAACCATGAATTTAAAATTAGTTTCTTCTCCTTTCGATACCGAGTTAAAAAAGTTTTGGGTTTCGCGGAATTTTTATAGAAAATTTACTGCAAAGTTCTGAATTTAATTATGATAAAAAGAAATTCTTGAAATTATTGCTTATAGATTCGTTTGGACTGGATATTATTATATACTTTTTATATATATTGAAATATCCATTTTATTATATAATGAAAATCTCAGATCAATTTAATATCAAATGGATATTTTAATGTGTATCCAAGGAAGGGATATTTTTCGCCCTATGCTGGGGGCGACATATTTAAATATACATATCAAGGAATAAAAAAAAATATTGGATATATTATCCTGTCCAAATAAATATCGAAAATCATTCAATGGATCATCAAAAAATATTTTCAGTGTACCTAGTAGGTAATATATTTTTTTTAATTGACATGCCTAACTATGGGAATTATGTTACGGATAAGTTTTATGGATTTATTCAGCCAAAAAATTTGTTTATTCGTGATAATAGTTATTTGAAGATAATTTATTCTGATACGAATAATTTTTTGAACAAGTAAATTTCAATTCTATTTATATGCGGAGATAATTTTTCGAATAACGCATTATTATTTTTTTTTTTAATAATTCGTTAACCGTAAACGAATAAAAAACTGCCATTTCTGGTACCTACACTTATTATATAAAAATCGTAGAAAACTTTTTCTTATGATATTTTTAAATTGGAACAGTGTTTTTTTTTAACGTCAGCAATTAGTCCTTCATGACATTATTTTTGTCAAATAAAAATTCAATTCATCACGAAAATCAAATGTCTATCAAATGTGTGGTTATTTATACATACGTCAACTTCGAAAAGACCCTGTTATTTGAAGCAGGAAAGTAATCTCTACCATATTGTAGTCGAACATAATCATAGGAGGCTTGTGTTGCCATTTTACAACTTGACTTAAGCATTATTTTCCTTCTCAAAGTCGTAATATCGCGAATTTATACACGATCCAGTCACATACATTATTTTTTTTTTAAGAAATTTATATAAGTTCTTTAAAAGTGAATGAACCGAGCCTTTTGACAATTTAAGACATATTTTCGGTTCAGGGTCCGGTTCGAGGGACCAAAAAAACCCATTTCCTTTGTTTCCAAATATGATTTTGTTATCTATACATTTTCCCATTTTCTTTTTAGAACTGTTCTCAGCTTGAAGCTGGCGAAAATTATGAACGATGCTGCCATGATAAATACCAATTGGATTGGTTTGGTTATCAACTTTATTTTCCTGGGTGGTTTCTATTATTATGCTTCGAGTGGAAGTCGTTCCAATATTTGGAAACAAATTGGTTATGCCACCGCCTTCCTGTTGGTCATAATGGCCTATGCCAGTTTGGAAGATCCCAAACATATAGAATTCCGTTTGGGTATGTTGATAACAGGTATATTGGTGTGGTTGGTGGGTGGACCACTGCTGCATTTACCAAAGATTATTGAGAAGAAGAGCACTGAGGGTATGCCGTTTCCTATTATATTGGCTGGTAATATGGTAGCCTGTTCCTGGATGATATATGCGCTGTCCATTAAGAATACTGTGATGGTGGTAGGTGGAAATTTTATAATCGAAGGAAATGGAATTTAAAATTATTTTTTTTAATTTTAGCTACAAAATCTGTTGCTTCTGACCTTGGGTGGTATTCAGCTTTCCCTGTTTGCCATCTATCCTAATACGCCGCCCAAGAAGACAGCCTCGAAGAAAAACGCCAAAAAAGACAATTAAAATGAAACAAAAACAAAAAAAATCAAACGTAGTTAGGAACAAGCAATAATAATCTTAAATCAAACAAATTATTTTTCTATATAAGAAATATTTTCTTACCGGCGAACAAAAGAGCGAGAGAGAGTGTGTGTGTAGCTTAGCTAATTAAAACTAAACTTGTTATTAAAAACTACTTGCAATTTTTGACAATAATTCAAATCTTCCAACAAAAACAAACATAGTTTATGTATATAAATAAAAAAAACTTTTACCATACTTAAAAACATTTTAGTTTTATTTAGTCTTCTGGCACAGTGGAGTTGTAATGGGCGCCCAATTGATAAATATGACGATGATAACAAATGACCAAAGGTGAGCCACCAAATTCTTCTTGTCCCAGCAAAGTGGGTGCACCCTCCGCCTGTATGACTTCGATGGGCACTTTGAGTAGCGATGAGATGGCCTTCAATTCAATATGTCCACCCCAGGCATGGGTTTTAACTATATCCTGGCAGTATTGCTCAAACTGTTGATCATCCAGTAGATCACCAGTTTCATGATGGGTCATATAAGGCAGCAAGGAATCCTTATGCGCTCTCACATAGTTGGCCGTCTCCTGACGCAGCTCGGGTACACTATGTCCGGGTAGAGCATTCACTATCAATTGATGTCGCACCGCATGGTACAAACAATCTCCATCCGAGGCTATGGAGTGTAGCAACAATTGACGTTCCGCCAATTTGTCTGTAATCTGTTGGAGTTCTATCTGCTTGGGTGAGGGCTGATTGGCCGCAGTTTGCAATTCCGCACGTATCTCTTCCTCACGTAGGCGTGCCTCGTTGGCCTTTTTGTTGCGACGCTTTTGAGCTTTGGATAAGCGCTGACCGCTTATGGGCTCCTCCTCCTCCTCCTTGTCTTCCTCTTCTTTTTCCTCACCATTTGCCGGCTGCACTGCCGCCACTTGTACCACCTCCTGCTTGGGTATAGCTTCAGCCGCCTTAAGTTCCTCCTTTTGACGCTGCTCTAGTTCCCCCTCCAGTTTGGCCATTTCTTCCAGAAATTCTTTGCGTTTGTTTTTGTTGTTTTTGGGGGCATTTTTCTTCATCGCCTGCAATTTGGCCTGCAGCTCCTTGCGCTCACGACGATGACGACTGGCCACATCTTCCAGCGTGACCTCATCCAGACGTGACTCGAGTTCACCCAGACCCTCAACTGCACTGGCCATTTTGTTAAAAAAAAAAAAATTTATTGCCTCTTTAATAATTATTATTGGGTGACATTGTTATCGTCATCGATAACTAATAGCTTACGTCACGTGAGTTTGACTGCTACGTAGCACGCTCGTAAGTATTGCTCATCTCTAAGTCCAAATCATAACAGTCAACTAGTTCAATCTACTGTTCAATCCATTGTGCTAGTTCAATCCATTGTGCTAGTTCAATCCAACTGGTTCAATTTGCAAATTAACTTCCCCTTGCGGCAGTGTCAGTTAGTGGTGGGAGACTACGAAGTGTCGCTATTATGTTACTTACGTTGTCATTTATTACGTTACTTATCGTTATCGATTGCAAGGGCGGTAATTTTTCAAAATCAAAGGTCATTTGAGTTGGAAAAAAGCTTGTGGAAAATCATTAATGGAAATGTTAAATAACACACTCAAAAATTACTTTTAGTGGGCTTTATAACACTAAAAGAAGTTATTCTAGATATATCTATATATATAAAAGAGTTCAACCTGACTGACTAACTGACTAATTGGTGATTGGTGACCTTTGCACAGGCCAAACCGTTAGAGATAGCAAGCTGAATTTTTTACTGTAGTTGCATCTTATTCTGAAAGTAAGTACTAAGACGGAGTTTTCGAGTTTTTTTAACGGGAGTTAAAATTCACAGAAAACCGTTGTAAAAAACTTTTTTGTTTATCATCTGATCAGCTCCAAACTAATTTAAAAAAAAAAAACAAAATAAAAATTCAGCAATAACTGCATTCCAGTTTTCCGGAAAATTAACCCCATGGGTGGAAAATGGGTTTTGCGATTAGTTCCAAACTCACTTTTAAAGCTAATCATACCCAAATTTGAAAGTCAGAAAGTCGTTCAAGTGAAAGTCAGTTATCTATGTGCAAAATCCGCTGTTTAGTCATGGCATTTCACCGAACCAATCCGTATTTTTATGAATATAGCTTCAATGGGGAACCCTTAGATCGTATATACAAAGTACACACAAAAAATTGATATTTTTTGATGATCCATTGGATATTTTTTATAACCATTTGGACTGGATATGTGCTTTCCAGTTTTTTCACCCATTTGAGATTAAATAATGTTAAATGGAGCTGATTAATATCAAAAGGATATGTAAATTTTAAAAGGATATGCATTTCAATATCCCTAAAAAGGATATGTATTCAGTTCAATCGATCCCAATTCGCAGAAATTTGCAACAAAGCCGAAAGTGTGCTTGGTTTTATCAAAAGATGGTCCAAAGAATTTAATTATCCCTGTATCGTCAGATAGACCTGCCTTCTCTAAAATCACAAAGAATCAGCATGCAGTTCTTTTTATCTACAATCTATTTACACCTTCAATCTTTTTCAAACTTTAAGTGTACATATATAAATTTTGGGGTGCCGATTACTAAAAATATGGTCAAAATTGTCGAAAATGTATTTTTCAAGGTTTGTTCAGTGGTCAAAAATCGACCACCAAATTGAGTTTTTGAGAAACACTTGCTTTGCCCATAAATTTCGGGCGTTATAATACTCTTAAAAGTGATATTTCGCCCGCGGGTGTTAAATCTTACTGAAAGCTGTCGTTATAACATAAAGCACGAGGGCGTTATTACATGCATTCTAAGATGGTATAATATAAAACCTTTCATATTTTTTGACCAGGATTTGATTTGAACCGGTTCGAAACCGAAGGTTCTATTACGGTTTTCAGTTTATTTCGGTTTTCGGTTCCGATACGGTACTCGGATTTTTATTTCGGTATACCGGTACGTACCGATACAAGTATAATTTTTTTTAACATTAAATTTTTTTTAATTATTTCAAGATATTCAAAAAATTAATGAATGTAATAGAACTAAAAAATTTTTTTCTTAGAATATGCCATTCAAAAAAGTGTTTTTTTTTTTAATATACCGATTTTTCTTACATTTCTATATTTAAGGGAGGATTTTTTAAGACATAGAAATTCTTTACATTTAACTAGAGGGTTAATATTTACCAAGGAAAAGTTTTTCCGTTTTTAACATTTTTTTTCTATTTCTTATGAATCCTAAAAAGATAATATGATTCTGGAAAATCTGAAAGGGCGAATTTCTAAAATGTAAGACTCTTTTCTGAATGTATATATTGCCTTTTTACCAGTTGAAACATATATTTGTAATAATCATAAATCAATCAAATAAATAATAAGAAACCGAAACAATACCGGTATTAGCGTTACGGTATGGTTTCGGTTTTTTCGGTTCCTATTATAAGGGTTAACGGTTCTGAAAAAAATTTTAATATCGGTTCCGGTCTCGATACCTGTCTTAACGGTTAACGGTTCCGGTATTATTCCCTGCTATCAATAAATAAATTTCTTTTCTATTTAAATTGGGGTAAACTTAAGCCGAATAAAGGTTCGACTCGAAACCTTATCACAAAAACCTTGATCCCGAAATTTCTGAATCTCAGCCATTGGTTAATTTTGGTTCTAACTCGCGAACAGGACCTCCGCAAAAATAATTTGGGTTGAAAGCCCTGTATTTGACATTTGTTTATTCTAAGAATTGAATTTCATTCCACGGATATGTCGCTTATTACCTGGAATCAGATTCGATTCTATAAGAGGCGTCATCATATGATTTTTATGCATTTTTACTTTAATCCATGGATTTATATTAGACAAGGCAATGGAGTCATCCTTAATTCCTCATCTACATCAGCTTAAATGTAAATAATCCGCTCAATAGACGTAGAGGTACTTCCAATTATTATCCAAGAATTAACCAAATTGTATTTAATGCAGACTGCACCATTTTCGAAAATTCTATACATAATCTTATATCACTATTGTACAAATTAAAGCTAAAGCTATTGAGTGCAACGCATTACACGCTCCACATGCAAGTCGTATAACATTTTGTTTTTTTCATAATAATACGGATTTTGAACGGCACTCAATTCCGGATTGTACACATATATTGCGACATTGGGAAGGGCATCCATAACCGTTGGTCCACCTGGGCACCTGATAATTATTGTTCTCCTTGATACAGCTGCTGCTGCTGTTACGGTAACCATCGTCGTAGTTCAAATGTAGATTATTGATACGCTTCGTGGGCGTGCATTCGCAGGGCAGATCATCTTCATGGCTGCGTTTTCTTGTTTTTACTAATCCAGCCATTTCGTTAGTTATACAGCCAGTAGATAAATTTCCTATGCAGCTTCAACGAGATCTGTCAATTTAGTTTTATTCAAATTAAGAAAAAAAAAAAATAGCGGAAGTTAACTTACCCTTGTAAACGTTGAACAATATTTTGACGACTATTTTAAATTCATTTATCAATCATCAACGGAAACGCCTACTGAGATATGAAGAATATCCTACGTGTTCTACGAATTGCTTTCGACAAAAAAAAAATGCAATTCCGATACGATTTTGTTCGAAATCGATTTGTAGAACACGTGGGTATGTTTCATATTTTTCTTAGTTTTTCTGGAAGGTACAGTTTCAGTAGACCTATCCTTGCTGTAAGCGTGTTCTGAATGCGATAGATAAGAAGGGCTTATAGTCCGTTTGAAGTGGATGTATATTAAACTCTGAATGGTTTTCAGGAGGGACGAGGATTGGCTTATCGGGCTGAAGTAGATTGGTTTGACATGATAAACTTTGGTTTCTCTCTTTATAGTGGAAATGTAATTGACCTTAAGAATTGTGTTAAGCCAGTTCATTAAAGCGAAACAGAATGGAAGACGTCGAAGCTACAATCCGAAGGATAAAATAGAGCTGGATTGGCCATAAAGATGACAGCTGTATCGCAAAAAAAGGCTATGAAATGGAACCCTTTAGATAAAATTGGCCGGGCTTTAAGCAGACCCAAAAAGACCTACAGAAGGACCGTCGATAAAGAAGCTCGACGTATTGGCAAACCTTGGGGTGAACTCAAATCAAGCTCAAATAAAAGAGTTCGACGGAGAGGAGGAGTGGTTGATGCCCTGTATCCCTAGGGAATAAAATCCCAAAAAAGAAAATAAAGGCCTTAAACGAGTCAACTGGTGGCCCGTGTTGAGCGCTCCACTTTGGTCACCTTCCAGTTGGCAGTTGATACGTTTGGATTAAGCATACGTATCTGTTGCAGAATTTTCCTTGGTTCCGCTGGGTGAATGGGTAACCAGGCTCTAGCCCTGGGATATGATGGTATATGCATGGCATCTGCCAACCTCAGCCTTGCGCCTGGGTAGACCTCTCCAATTTTTGCAAGCTCCACAGATCGCTCGTCTTCGCATGCAACCAGTGGTACGTTTCCTTGAAACCAGCCAAAACTGTAGCAGTGAGGAGGTGGCCCCGGGTTTTCGAGCAGCACGTCCAGAGTGACACGGCTTGTGGCCGCCTCAATCCACTTCCAGTGGTGTTTTGGCACAGTGTAGCATTGATTGTTCTCATCAATAACGCCCACGATTATTATTTTATTTTTAGCTATCACGGCAACGGAGGGGAGTAGGGGAACCCCTTGGGTTTTAGCCCGCTTGGATGATGTTTGTGGCAGTTCATCTATTGACCGCTCTCGCTTATTTACAGTGAGTGACTGCTCAGTCGAAGTAACGTCCAGATTAAAGTCTGGAAAGACTGCCTTTGCCCAAGCTATGTCCTCCTGAATTTTTGCATAATCATTTTTGGATGCCTGGTCCTCCATGATTGGGTTGGTGGCCTGACGCTTGAGAATACGAAAAGCTTTTCTCCTATCGACCTGTCCCACCATTGTTGGGTCGGGCCTGGTATACTGCTCGGCTTTGTTGCTGACAATTTGGCCAGTATTTGCTGCCTCATTGGCTGAACTTCCAGCTGCTGGTTGCTGGCTGGTGGCTTTCTTGACAGAGAACTTGGGTCCTTGCCGCTTCCTTCAGTGTTGCTTGTGGCCTGTGGTGGCCTAGCCTTTGTGTGGTTTCTCCTACGCCACATCTAAATAATAAAAATAACTGTTGTTCACAGCATTCAGACAGCGGGAGCCGCCAACCGGCTTGAAATGGCAGCAGTGGATTACCTTTATCACTGTGTTTGTGCCGTGTATATAGACGGATAGCAATTGAGAGCTTTAGATACGATTCAAGTATATATATTTAAATCCGCGTAAGAATCAAATTTAAAGTTAATGCCGCAGCGTAAAAAATGTCAACAAAACGCGAGCAGTGTGACCAGCTACGTCCATAGTCTTATCACATTTAAATTGAAGCCGGTAAGTAACGGCACATGCCTTTACACTGAGACTTGCTTTGAGTAGAGGCAGAAAACAGCCGTAAACAAATTCAAATTTAAATTGCACAAAAATATCAAAGGAAAATTCAATATCTTTAAGAAACTATAAGACTATTTCAATGTAGTGGTCATTTACTTAAGCTTCAAAAAAGTTAAAAACTAATAATAATGGGAAATGCGGGTTACTGATATGGAATTTTCAACCTTTTTAAGAATTTTCAACTTTAACCATCACTGGTTAAACAATATTGGTTTAAACGATTTTTACTTAAATTTTATGGTAAAAGTCCATTGAATTCTGCGTTAATCAAATAAGGTCCCGATAAATTTGATTTCCATCAAGGATGCAAACCGTTTGGATGTCAGGAGTGGTTCGGTTCTGTGGTTCACTGAGTTTTTAAACCACTGGTTCGGTTCATAATATAGTTTTTGTAGCAATCGGTTTTGGTTCGGTTCAGTGGTTCAAGGTTAATATAGTATCACGCCTGATCCCTAGTTCTTTGCGAACTTTCTAAAATGAAACTTACCATATTTCCATTTGTTTTTTGAAATCTATTTCTTAATATCTACTTCATTTAAATAACTTCGATTCCAAATCCAAATATATTAATTATATAGATAGAAATTAGGTACCGTCCATATAGTAAATTATTGCCTTGGTGAGCTGATCTTATTAGGCTGGGTTCACACTGTTCGTCGCATAAGACATGATAATCTAGCAGGTCTTCATTTTGGCTTGTTTTCAATGCCAAATGACAAGCTATTCACAAAGAAAGCACGACCACATAAGGGCCTACTAGATTATCATGTCTCATGCGTCGAACAGTGTAAGCCCAGCCTTAGAAATGTGCTTAATGTGAAAAAACGACTTTGAAGGCGGTGTCCACAAATTAAAACAAATTTGCAACATATACCATAGCATTTCGAAAACGGTTCGTATCGTTCGTACTATTGTCTGAGCGTGAAGAACGCATAATAATCTCTTTGAAAACGTAAAATAGAGAACATAAAGGTACGGTTCAGCATTTTTGAAAGAACCCCAGTTCGTTTCTTGGTTCGGTTTACGAGCTCAAATAAGCGGGATTCCTGAAACTGATATGCTTACATGAAATTAAAATCAGTTGTCGGAACGACCTTTTTTGCGCTCTGTGCAAAAACAATTTTTGTAAACACTATTTTTGTCACCCTCTTAAAAAATAAACAAAAAACAAATACCAAGTTTGGGCGCATAATTTTCGTCGAGGAGTACGGTCATACTAATCTAAATCAACCTCGGAGCTTATTTCGTTAAATCTCTTAGTACTTTTTGTGGGCACACTGTACATTTTCAAAGGAGCAGCTGCTAACAGCAGTTCAACGAAATCAAAATCAAGTCAAAATCCAAAGCAAATCACTGTCAGGAATAACACTAATATTTTTTTTAATTCTTAAGCCCTATACGGAACTGCGAAGTAAGTAATATAGCTTACTTCGCCATATATGTATTACGTCAAGACAAAATCCTACGTCAGACGAAAGTCAACGTAGAATGTAACCATATATTGTTTTTTTTTAGATCACCCAGTCGTGATGTACACTTTAAGGAGTGCCACGACGGCATTTTTGAATATTTAGACTAAAAACTTTTTTTTTTAAATAGTAAATTAATTTAAAAGATGACGGTTTAATTTAATTTAATGTACGGGTCATATTTTTTTTTGGAAACAAATTCCGGAAAATCGGTCTGTTTTTTACCTTGGCACAGTAAACTTCCCCTTAAATTCTTTCGCGCATTTATTGCAGTGTATGATTTAGTCAAATTTTTAACTTTTTGCTATATTTACAAAGTAGCTCTTATACTATCTATTAGTATACTATCTTTTTAGTTAGATTTTAGACCCAAAAACAATCATTTTCTTAAGTTGAGACCCTTAGCTATTTTTGTTAACCATTTGTTATTATTTTTAACTAACACTGCTTCTAGCTCTGTAGCTCTGATTCGAAAGGAGCATTTTTTATTTTCTCTAACTGCTTATATAAACATAAAATATTATTTTACCGGTGCATTTTTTGATTTATTTTGTTATACTAACAATTTCTATATACATTTTTGTTAGGTAAACAAGCCCCCTACTTATCATCAGCCATAGGTATTGTTTGCCATTATCTTAATTGCCCACATATCATTATCATTGAAAAAATGCTGTCTTCTGAATAGATGATACCTTAACATTCTTTTGTTTGACTCAGTTGTTTCTCACATTCCCTCGCTCCCCTTGCAAGCGATACACTTTGATAATCTTTTGGGAAAAAAAAAAGAAAAAAGATTCCCCCAAATGCATTCCATTTATTTTGTGTGTGTGAAGCGCATTAAAATTTAATATTTATTAATTTATTTATAAATTCCAAATTAAAATTCGTTTTTTTTGTTGGAATGATAAGGGAATGTCATTAAAATTTATGGAGGTATTATAATGCCTAATACATGTGCACATACCTATAGTATTTCTACCTAATGAGTTTTTAACATTGCAACTGATTCGTAGTAGTTTTATTATTTTTAGAACTTTGGGTGAGGATTTATATAACAAAGATTTTGTTATTGAACGGCACACAACGCCCACCTTAATCGAAGGCAATTATCACTATCAGCTAAGCTAACCGATCCCTCGGTAAGAAAATCCCATGCTTGGCGCCTTACATCCAGACTGCGGTCGTCTAAACAAGCACACGTTGCTAAATTCCCCCACAAATATATATATATGTATATAGTCTACCGATTATCAATTAGTTTAAATAGTTTCCAATTTAGATTTGTGGGCAGAGACCTAGAGAGATTAGTTACCATTTGTTTTCAGCGTGTCCAGCTTGAGGCTTAAAGGCACTTGGAATCTCAACCCCCTTTCAGATGAGATAATTTTCATTGGCGCATGCCAAATGAATGACAGACGAAGTGGTTGACCCATCTCCCATCTGTCTGGTTAGTTTAGTTTGTAAATATTTATAGACAAGGTTTTTATGGGTTTGTTGTTGTTGTGTACACCTTCAAAAACAGCCTCGAATGATGTTCCAAAAAAAAAGTGTTAATCTAAGCTTAATTCATTTATTGATAAAGAAGTTATGAGAGTTTTTCCGAGGGGTGTGTTCTATTTGTGATTGATGGCAGTGATAATTATTTGAGATTTTTTTATGATTTAATTAACAGCGTAATATAATGGGAGATTTGGGTGTGGAAGTAAATCCCTGAGAACAGGGTTTTTTTGAACTTTGCAATAGAGGAACCTCCTTTTTTAATGAGCTTCTCAATTGGAACCTATACGGATCTCTTAGAAAAAAAGAACAAAAATTGGAAAAATAAAACATAAATTGGGCCCCCTCCCCAAGGGGGGCCCCCTGGGCGTTAAAAAAATTAATAAAATGTTACATTTTAAGTGACACTGGTATTTTTAAAATCGTATAACTATGACAAAACTTTACCGATTTTCAATTGTAAATATGTTATTTTAAAGCATTTTCCATGTACTTTTTGAAAACAACAACAAAAATTAAAAAACATTAAAATTAACCCCCGTATTTTTCAAAATTACCCCTTATTTTTCAATTTTGACCCAAATGGGTATTATAAAATTATTTTTTTTTCGAAAAGCTGAGATTATTTCCTATGAAATCTCTATATAAAAGATTTTGAGAAGAGGAAAATGGCAACAAGTGAGACGGTAAGAGGAAGAAATAAGTTAGAGTTGAAAGGAGATAGGAGTTTGAAAATTAAAGGTGGAAAATGAAAGTATATGGGAAAATTTTTTTTCATCCATTGATGAAATTTTGTGTAAGAAGGAAATAATGGACAGTTTCAGATTTTGGAAAATCCGCCACAAGGAAAATGAGAAATTTCAGAAAGAATATTTTTCAGACGACTCAAACTGTTTGGAGGATGTTAAGAATAATTAGACTGATTCCGATGATGGAAAATCCGCAGATGGATTTCCGAAAATAAAGGAAAAATATTTTTCATCCCTTAAATCGATTTGAAGATAGTACTAGTAATTAGAAGAGATTTCAAATTTGGAAAATACCACAAAGAAAATACCGGAAAATTCTATATGAAAATATTTTGATCAGATTGATTTCAAACTGCGATAGTTACAAAAAATGAAGAGATTTTCAAATTGGAAAATCGCCCCAAGAGGGGGAAATCCGGAAAATTTAGGGAAAAATTTCACATTGACTAAACTTGTTAGATAGTATCAAAATAAGGGACAGAGATTTTCAAATTTGGAAAATCGCCCACAAAGAAAATAGAAAATTTATAGAAAAATATTTTTGATCCGATTGACTTAACGGTTTCACGAAGTCAAAAAAGTTTAATTTTCGATTGTGGAAAATCCACCTACAAGGAAAAGCCGGAAAATAAATGGAAAACACTGAATGACTAAACGGTTTGAGATATAAAATAATTAGAAAAATTTCAAGGTAGAAAATCAAACGAAAAGTCGGGAAATTAGAAAATTTATATGTAAAACTATTTTTAGGAAAAAAAGAAATAATTTGACATTGTTTGGTGAATTTTCAAGAAGAAAGTGGCGTTTCGGTTCAGTGAAATGCTATTTGTGCGATGGGCCATAAAAGATTTTTGTTGCAACCACCCTCGGTCGGAACGTAGGGCCGGTGGATTTTTTCGGGTGAAGGGGCGGGGGGGGATCTTGCAAACGTTTTTTCATCATTTTATGATATAAATATAATAGTGGGACAACAATAACTTTAGGAAATTATGAATGATTAATAACAATTCCAAAATTAAACTTTATCGATTTTATATTTTAAATATGTAATTTTTAAACATTTTCCATGTACTTTTTGAAAATAACAACAAAAATAAAAAAATACAAATTAACCCCCTATTTTTCAAAATTAAACCTTATTTTTTTTTCTGTGAAGTTATTGTGGTCCCACTATCATATTTTCATATTTTATTGCAAATAATCTCAGCTTTTCGATAAAAATAAATTTTTTTTTGTAAAATACCCATTTGGGTCAAAATTGAAAAATAAGGGGTAATTTTGAAAAATAGGGGGTTAATTTTTGTTTTTAAAACCCTTGCAGAGGGTATAATAAAATTGTCACGATGTTTCTAGCGCATAGAAGGAAGCATCTCCGACCCCATAAACTATATATATTCTTGATCAGCATGTCAAGCTGAGTCTATGTAGCCATGTCCGCCTGTCCGTCGGTCCATCTGTCCGTCCGTCTGTTTCTATGCTGCCTTCTCCATTAGTTTTAAAGCAATATTGACCAAACTTTGCAAAAAGTCTTTAAATACACATAGTCTGCACATTTGTCGGAATCGGCCGGATCGGATAACTATATCATATAGCTGCCATAGGAACGATCGTTCCAAAAATAAGTTCTAGTGAGAAAAACTTTTTGTTTTCCATCGTAGCGTCACCAATCGTGGTATTTCTTTGATTTATATACTTTAACACAATTCTGGAAAAATTTATCAAAATCGGATGACTATAGCATATAGCTGCCATATAAACGGTCGGTCAAAAAACTAGTTCTAGTGAGAAAAACTTTTTTTTGGTATTTTTTTCAATTTCCGGCAACAGAGTTGGAAAATTTGCTTACAACCGATCAAAATAGTGTGCATCGATTTTAATTTTGATGCGAAATGTTTTCATATATGCGACAAGCAATCAAATTCTCATATGTATAAAATTTATGCATAATGATCTAAAATGTAGCAGTTTTGCATATATCCGGTTTTTTTTTACTGTAAATCAATTTTTTTTATTGTTATACACTTCCAAAGTGTATATTAATTTTGCCAAGCAGTTTGTGACTCATAGAAAGATTCTTGATCAGGACGACGAGCTGAGTCGATTGAGCTTTGTCCGTCCGTCCGTCTGTCGGTCTGTCTGTTTCTACGCAAACTAGTCTATCAGTTTAAAGCTGTCGAGCTAAAATTTTGCTCAGAGTCTTCTTTTTACTGCACTCTACTAATATGTTGGAACCGGCTGGATCGAATGACTATATCCAATAGCTGTCATAAAAACGATCGGTCGTAAAATAGGTCTTAGTAAGAAAAATTTTTTTGTTTTCCTTAGCGTTCTTAAACTCCGGAATTATAAATAATAAGTGCTCTCAAACAGTTCTGCAAAATTTGGTCAAAATCGTATGTCTCTATCTTATAGCTGCCATAGGACCGATCGGTTGGAAAATGGTTATTAGTATGAAAAACTTTTTTGTTTTCTATGATAGCGTTTTAAAACTTAGGAATTATGAATATTATACGCTTTCAAACAGTGATACAAAATTTGGTTAAAATCGGATGACTATATCCTATAGCTGCCATAGGAACGATCGGTAGGAAAATGTGTCGTACTGAGAAAACTTTTTGTTTTTAATGGTAGCGTGATCAAATTTTGAAGTCGGCAATCATTTTACTAATTATTTGGAATTTATAAATATCTAACATCAATATTTTTTATATATATTCTATCGGTCAAATCAGTTGGAGTGAGCTTTTGTAGGTGTATTAAAACTTCGGTACAGTCGAAGTTAGTTTTGCCTTCTCGGTTTTTAAGATTATAGGAACATTGCTTAAAGGGTATAAAAATGTCCAAAAAGTAGATGTCAACATAGTTTTCTTCCATTAGAGCATTCCTCAAAGATTCCTTCATCTGTTTTCATGAATACTAATTAGCCTAGAGCATATGTATATCATTCCCAGTCTGCTCATACAATTTGGAAAACGGAAAACTACCCAAGAACAAAATAAATAATACACAAATTGCGTGCAAAATAAATAGCGTCGTACGCGTATCGCCAGGGTCAGAAAAAGAGGCGCAACCAACTAAGTATTTACGAAAAAATGATGATATCAGCAGAGCTGCCATTTGACGGCGCTTAAAGCGCCTAAACTATATTCAACAAATTGCTGACACCTTTCCAATTGATATGTATATAGATTGCAAAATGTTTCTAAGTATTTATGTGTAGTGGCAACAAACTCTTGAAAATGTTTAAATTTAGCCACTTGGCGCGCGACTTGCTTATCAATGCATGAACGTCCGTCCCCCCCTTACTAGACAGCTGATATACTGCGCAGCATAAACTACAAAATTTTTAATAAATTTAGAACTGATTTGTTTTATTTTTTGGGACACAATCTCTTTCTCTCTCTCTGGTCCAATGCCGTAACTGACCTAGAGCACCTGATCGGGGCGTGATCATGCAAACTACAATAAAGACTAAAATGTTGGCAAGCATTATCAAGCGATGTCTTCCGTTTCTTTTTGGGAACGGAAACGAAAAAAAAGGTCACAAAGCAAATGACTAAAAAAAAATATCCTTAAAAAAAACTATACCAAACTGGGGTCAATGTAAAGACAATTGATCAACTATCTCCGGCGTAACTTTCCATACAATAAATATAAAAAAACGCTTAATTATGCGTTTCATTATGCAAACCGATCGATGTCTATTTACAGACTCAAATAGAAGCAGAAGCAGACCGAGGTCTGCTACGATTAACGACAACCCGATCACGTTTTCAACTTGTGCTCTCCGTCAGGCGATATGGGCTGTAGTTGGAAAGGCGGTTCCATTGACATCGCTAGACATCGGCATGCCTGGGCTATCTGTGGCTAGACCCACGTCTGATAACCAAAACTAGAGAGGTTCCCAAACAAGCGGGCAGAAATCACTTAATTGTTGCCCCTGTTAATCACTAAACAAACATGAAGAGCGTTTTGGACTTATGAATACTCTATATGGTTGGAGTTGAACAAGTGTTTGCATTGATTTTAGATATTCACACACACACGTTTTGTATTACTATGGCAGATAGTTGATTTCATTTAGAGATTAACTGATTTATGAGTAATTAAGTTATCCAAAGCGAGAAAAGTGTCAAGTAAGTTGCTAGCAGAAATACTGAGAGAGCTACTGGATTTGACTTAAAGTATATCTTAAAAAAAAAAAAAGAATGACCAACTTCAACATCCAAGGAATCAAATTTTAATTTATTGGATCATAAAAAAATAAGCAACGCTTTTGTCCAAGGATGCAAACTGCACGAGAATAGAATAGAATGGTTCGGTTCAGTGGTTCATGAAGGTTTTAAACTACAAGTCCGGTTTATAACACGGTTTTGGACCGAACCAGTTTTCGATCATTAATTTTCTTTTAAAAAAGTAAGTAAAATAAAGTCGTCAAAATATTTAAAGAGCTTAAAAATATGCATTTGTAAAGGGTGTTTCATTAAGAAGTTTTTTTTTGTTTAATTACAAATAAAACACAAAAAAATGGAATTGGATGGTTGAATCCTTATTATGGGCTAAAACTTTCTCTGACATTTACATTTTAAAGAAAAAATTTGTAGTGTTGTGGATGATATAGGCGTACAGTTAACAGGTCCGGAACGCTTACCGAAAAGATTTCAATAAAGCCATGGTAAGTGCGTTAGCATTATCATTTCGCCGACATCGAGACTTCAATTTCAGACAACCAAAAGTTATTTATCATGGTGTGGTAGAGCTTCTGTTCGGAAATCGCTTCCGTCGCAATATTATCCTAACTACATGTTGAATGTGGTCTATTTGGTCGCGTATCATCCAATAATGTACACTGTGACTCTCCATTACGATTTGTCAAACGATCCTTAAAAAATATATTGACAGAATGACATTAGGCACGCTTGATATCTAAAAAGGATACTTATAAAAAACCTCCTAATGAATCACCCTTATATAAAATCGGATATGCAGGCGTCATCCATAACTTTTTGGATGAAGTACGGTGTTTTTTCGAAAATGCTGAACCGAACCAAAACCGCCTTTGAAAAAGGTTTTTTATGAGTTTCATGATATAAAGCAAGGAAGCCCACTTAAAGCAAATTGAAGAGCAGACGACACCAATAATTATGAAGAATTCGTATTATTTTCAATCGAAATCACAATTCGTTGACAAAAACGAAATTTATGTTGACTTGCACTCTCCTACAAACTGGATCTTGTGAGCTCTGACTGGTTCCGCGAGCTTTGACTGTGCCTTGCTATGGTCACGACTAAGTGGCGAGCTAAGCAACAACAAAAAGAGCCCTGCGAGTATTGGCGTTGGCATCTCTGATGTAAAGACTACGATATTGAAGCTGTGCATTATAAGTCTTACACAGAAAAAAAAATGATATGATCTGGGACTCAATATGACATTTTTTCATATCAAAAAAAGCCGATAAGATGCAGATGAAATTCCGTTCGAAAATATCAAACTGATATTTTCGATCATATCAAAATGATATGTTTAAGATCAAAGTGGCATTTTTTTAATAAAAAAAATATGAGGAAATGGCTGGGCGCATATATTATTTATATAAGTTATATTATATATATATTCCCCGCTCAGAATTTTAATGATTATGTAATATTAGCGCCATAGCCGTTTGGAAAGCAAAGAAATTTAAACATTTTTGTTAGTTAACAAACATTACCTTGTCTGGGGATCGAACCCGGGAACTCGGCACACGCGTGCGGGCAAACGTCTAAGGGACTATTTATATTTTTTCTACGGTGCCTAAGTTTTCGATAATAAGCATTTTTTGTCTCCTTCCTTTTTCTCATTTTATTTATTATCTTATCAATTTGATATTAGTACGATTAATTAAATATTATTTATCATCAAAATGATATGAAAAATTGATATTTGATAAAATATCATATTGATCAGCCAAGATTAAATTGATATTTGATCTTTTTTTTTCTGTATACATGAAAAAAATTTTTTGAAAAAAATGTTTTTTTATTTTATTACTTTTTTAAGAGGTGAGCTTAAATAATTCACCATAACTTATGAATATTGGAAGGAAGTTAATACGTCTACAATACTTTTAAAGTTAATAGTTTGAGAGTGTCGGAAAAATTTGAAAAATAAATTTTATTTTCAATTTACTATTTTTAAAAATAAAAAACCTTTAATTAGGCGTCAAACAAGCTTCAGATCGCTTAATTCTGTTTAAAAATTCCTCCTTTAAAAAATGCGTTATTAGTATAAAAGTATTTTTAAAAAAAAGTTCACAACTACTTCAGTTTTATTAGATCAAATATATGTCTTATTTTTTTCGAAATTCTTGCATCTCCTTTCTTTATAATCTATATATAAAATGGGCTCATCATCATTAAAATATTTCTCTCTCTCTCAGACCCACTCTTTCTCAAACTCAAATAGCATTTTTCTTCCATTCCCATGCCGTTTATAAACAATGCTGTTCCCACATAAACTACAATAAATAAACAAAGTTCTGCAATAATGCACTACATTTTTGCACATGTAAGAAAAATACAGTTCGTTGAACTGAAAAACAAGCACTCTTTCCTAAGAAAGCCTTTTAAAAAAAAGTTTTCGAAACTTTATTTTGCATAAAAATCACAAGCAGGCTGACCCCCTCATTGAAGGTTAATTCAATTAAATTTAACATCTACAAATCAAAATCACATGGCAAATTATCAAAAATAAAAAAAAAGTGAGTGAAAAATGATTTGTCTGTCGACAAGTTACCCCATTGACTCATTAGCCGGCCAGGTTAAACTAAACAAAATTGTCTACGCGTTTCTAGTTGTATCTACAAGCTCACAGATGCATATTCATAGATATGTACATATGTATCTGTGCAGTGCAATGCACGCATTTAACATTGAATGCAATGTTGAATATTTTTTTTCACTTTTATGTTAATGTCACCATAAACCGGAACAAGGAATGGATATGAAAATGAAGGAAGAGGTGAACGTAGATTTATGTTTAACAGTTTTAAAGTAAAGAAAGGCGGAATTGTTTGTTTATTTTTAGTTGTCAATGTTTGCCAATTTTATTTTTTTTTCGTTGTGTGGACTCTGTGAACTTACATTGTGTGTGGGAACTGTTGAGTGAAAAATTGTTGGCAAATGTTTATTTTTTATTTAACTTTAACCTTTGGTTGGACCATTTAAGATGGCTAAAATCTCTTAATTAAGATAAGATAAATAAAATGTTACTTATAATTTATTAGAAATTATCATTAACCAAAAAAAGTTAAACAAAATTATTCTTCATTGTACCCAAATCACCTGATAAGGTTGGATTTTGAAACTGGATCATCCAGATTTACCTCAAAATTTTAATGAAATCGTTTACCAATTAAAATTGCATTGAACTGATCAAATATCTTTTTGCATATATTATAATTTTTGGCTACCTGATAAACAAATTTACGAATAACATGAAATCGCTTTAAACAAAATAAACATGAACCAAATGGCGTGGTCTTAATTTATTTTGTTGGAATATTTAAAGATATGAAATTTAATTTAAAGAGAAATACAAAAAATTAGAAATCGAGATGAAATGCAAATCTATGAGGAAACTCCATGCATAATAATAATATTTTAATATTATTAAAAATAAAGTAATAGAGCTGCGAAAATTTGAGATTTAATACATTAAGAAAACTGGTTTAGAAAAAGGGATTACTGTCAATTTAATCAAATCCAGATTAAATCTATAGCTGTCAATCACCAAAAACATTTGTTTACAAAAAAAAAATTAAAAACTTTTTTTATGTACTTTAGAATGCTGAACTCAAAAATCAAATGCAAAAATTTTTGTATGATACTTTTCAGTCTAGTTGTTCATAATTTTTATTTTTTTGGTAGGTATCCTTACATTTTATGACATATCTCGAGATAGAAACTTTAGATATCGTCAAGCAAGGTATTATATAAAGGGTGTGCAATTCTTAATAATCTAGTTCAAAGAACATTTTCCAATCAGTTTGGTAGTTTTAATGCTACACGCAAAATATTTCGAAAAAATCTATTTTTTCTAAAAGCGTGCAAAATTTTTTTCCCAAAATCTGTAAAAGGTTGAATCTGATAAAAATAAATAGTTTTTTTTTTTGTTTTTACGAATAGCATTTTTGCGAAAAAATAAGGTATTGATAATTCTTTATCTATCTATCTATGGATAAATAACAGAGTTGTGGGCAATTGAATACAAGTACTAACAGTCAAATTTCAGTGTTTTCTGCATTTATTAAATAATAATTTAATTTTTTCTTCGTTTTTGGCCTTACTTCTTATTTTATCTGTGACTTAGCTTCTATTGGAACCAGGGAATAATACCGTAACCTAAACCGTTAACCGATATAAACTGTTTGAATAGGTACCGGTATCGAGACCGGAACCGATATTAAAATTTTTTTCAGAACTAAAAACCGTTAACCGTTATAATAGGAACCGAAAAAACCGGAAACCATACCGAAACGCTAATACCGGTATTGCTTCGGTTTCTTATTATTTATTTGATTGATTTATGATTATTACAAATATATGTTTCAACTGGTAAAAAGCAATATATACACTCAGAAAAGAGTCTTACAATTTAGAAATTCGCCCTTTCAGATTTTCCAGAATCATATTTTCTTTTAGGATACATAAGTCATAGAAAAAAAAAAAAAAAACTGAAAAAAACTTTTCTTTCGTAAATAATAACCCTCTGATTAAATTAAAGGATTTCTATGTCTTAAAAAATCCTCCCTGAAATATAGAAATGTAAGAAAATCGGTATATTTAAAAAAAAAAACACTTTTTTAAGAAAACAATTTTTTTTTCATTAATTTTTGGATATCTTGAAATAATTAAAAATTTTTAATGTTATAAAATTATACTTGTACCGGTACGTACCGATAAGAAAAAATCCGAGTACTGTATCGAACCGAAAACCGAAATAAATTGAAAACCGTAATAGAACCTTTAACCGGTGCTACCGAAACCGGTACCGGAACCGATATTCGTTTCGTAAAAGCAAAGTAAAAAAAAAATTTTTTTAATAAACACGAAAAATAGTCAAATTCGACTCTAGTACTTTCACAAAATTGCTCACAACTTTGCTATTTATCCACAGATTTTCGTCATCAATACCTTATTTTCTTCGTAAAAGTACAATTCGTGAGTGTAAAAGAAAAAACATTTTTTTGACTTTTAATTTTCAGCCATTTACAGATTTTTTGAAAAATCCAATTTTCACGTTTTGAAAAAAATTAATTTTTTTCGAAATATTTTTGCTTTTAACTCCCAAACACTACCGATTATAACTTGAATATCGTTAATTTGAAATGGAAAAGCTCCTTGGTGGATTAATAAGTAATGACGATTAAAATATATGCCTCAAAGGTTAAAACAATCTATCTTTAAAATTGTTTGAGATCTGAGATTTTTTCAAATTGTGTGGGGTGGCAACTCTACTATCGTTCATCTGATTAAAAAACGATGTATGGGGGCTCGATAAGTAATGATGAGTAGAATATATGTTTAGAAGGTTTGAATAACCCAACTTCAAAATTGTGGAAGATTTGAGGTATATTTCAAATTGCAGTGTAACTCACTGCATTCATCTGATCGGAAAACAATGTATGGGGGCTTGATAAGTAAATGATGAGTAGAATATATGTCTAAAAGCTTTGAATAACTTACTTCAAAATTGTGGAATTTGAGGTGTTGCTCAAATTGTGGGGGTGGCAACTCTACTATCGTTCATCTGATCGGAAAACAATGTATGGGGCTGGATAAGGAATGATGAGTTAATATATGTCTAAAAAGTTACAACAAATTATAAGGGAGGCAGGGGCGTGGCAAAAAAAAAACTTGACCTGTCTACTGCAAGTATAAAAGCTTTTTTTCCATACTTCAAAAATGAAATCTGTTTGTTCATTTGGAAAGACAGATAGACGGATATGACTATAGCCAGCTTGGCTGTTAATGCTGATCAAGAATATATATACTTTATAGGGTCGGAGATGCTTCCTTCTGGCTGTTACATACATTTGCACAACCCAATATACTCTTAGTACCTTTGGTACAGAGTATAAAAATAACGGTTAATCGGTCTTTTTTCCTGTAAACTAGTGCAAATCAAAAGAGAAACTATAAAAAAGGCCATTAAATAACAGTTGTATAAAGTACCAAGCGAAGGAATGCGCCGAAAGGCTGGAAATCACTTCGACTATGCCTCTTTCTTGCAGCTGTATTGCTTTGCAGTTCCCAACTTCTTATAGAGTTGATTGAAAGGAAGGGCGATATCTAAAGTTGTCAGCAAAAATCCTATTGAAATAGACCGAGGTATTTGAAACAGTACTGTATAGGTAGGCAGTTCTTTTTGTCTCAAAATGCATAAGTTCTTTATTTTTGTGAGCAAACACAACTTAAGGCAAGTTTCGCTAAGCATTTGGTAAGCACCGATTTTCATCACTACTTAGTATAGCTCTATGTCACATAACTAACAATTCAGCAGTAAATTCTATTTTATCTAACATATAACAGCTAACTAGAAGATCACAAATCGGTCTTTCTAAACTTTAATTTGATTAAAGAACTTTAAATAAATGAATTGTGTAGAAGCAAAACATGCATTTCTATTAAAGTTCAATCAAATTTGATCCCACATAAGTCTTTTGGAATTTGATTTTTTTTTTTGCAAGTGCATTCCATATGCTTATCTCCAACACTACCCTCTTGATATCATTTAACTATAGAATCCCCCGTAAATATCCTCGTTATAATTACAACAAAATTTTTTTTTTTGCTTGCAATACACTTAAATCTCGTAAGCTTCAATTGGGTCACCTTTTGGCTTATCAAGGTACCATATACAAAAAAAAAATTTTCACAAAAAGCTGATTATCATTATTACCTTATACATTCGTGTACAGATAGGAATATAAAAAGTCCAATTATAAGTATAAATTCGTGATTGTAAAAAGAAAAACAAAAAATTATTATTATGAAAACTTTCAGTATAAAAAGATCAATAGATCAAAGGTGTTATCTCTGGCCCGTTTACAAATTACTTTTATAGTAAAACTGACGTCAATCGGTATTGCAAAAATCAAAATATATAACTTTCCTCTTAAAATATCTTTACCTTAGAGACATGGAACTGATATAGTTATTACATAAATAGAATTAGTATTTTAAACATAAACTTTGTCTAGTGATTTTGTACCTTCGATGTGATAATGTTGGAACCCTATCAAACATTTGAGGTTCACCTAGATATCAAAAATAAAGTACCTACAACATTACAGGAACAATCCTATCATTCACATTCAACTTACAAATAAGAGCGTAAAATTTATCTTACATAACAGCTATCTAGTAGATTCAAGAAATCGGTCTTTACAGTTTCTGTTAAAAATAACAGTTTTAAGCAGCATTTCTTAAAATTCAGATCTGGTCCCATTAACCATTTCTTATCGTAGGTTAATCAAGTTTTTGTTACCAGTCGCGCGACCATGTCATGACTTGAACAATTCCTGTTCTTCATCTATTCTTTCCCCCTCTCTACTTTCCCTCAATGTTAAGTTCAATGGCAAACGTGATTTCTTGTTGCTGGGCAGCTGCTTCATTATACTTTTGGCTATGTTTAATCAGCTTTTGTGTTATCAGTTTTATGTATTGTACAATGGTGGCCTAGTTTCTTTATTGAGTTTGGTAGATGGTGCAAATGTCACCTGAGGAAAACCGTTATTTCCACAGTTTATTTTGAAGATTTTTACTTGTAATTATAAGCTGTTAACTAGTTAGAAAGTTGCATAATTATACCAAAAGAAAAGAGAATCTTTCACTTCTTCTCAATAAATCATTCGATTA